>RYFJ01004372.1:0-41784 GCA_003991445.1 Oryza meyeriana var. granulata
CCCATATCTGCGAATGGGGTCACTGACTCATAATCCTCCTCATCTGCAGCAGACCTCCATGTGAGCAGGCGATGACCCACATCGTGAGCTGATCGTGAGCTTTTCGACTGAACCGGCTGAAGAGGCCACGATACTCGCAGCTGTCCTGCGTGTAGCGCGGTTGGAGCGGTGAGCGGCACGGGTAGCAGCAGCGCTAAATCTCCATCGGTCCGGGCAATAGGTGTTGGCACAGGTGCGAGCGCTGAGTGCAGCGCGCTAGGTGCCGAAGCAGCGGCAGGGTAGCAACATCTCCACACCTATACAGCTCGATGCGGGAATTTTGGCCCATGCGACATAAGGCTCAATAAGCGCTCCAAGTAAGTGATGCGCCACGAGCTTTCCGCAGCTCCAGCCAATAACAACGGTGTAACGATCTGAGGAACGACGTGACCGCCAAGTTGCGGAAGACCATGTTTGGCTCCCTAGCTGAGAGTAGAGTGAACTCCTCTCCCAAAGGCGTCCGGGTGTACGTACTGTGTAGCAACTCCACATGAGATGCAGCATGTTGTGCCAATCAATGTAAGCATCATCATTGATGCTCTGTGGAGGGAGAGCCTAGCCCGTGAACTCAAGGCCGGCTCCCCAACATAAGCCTGGCGGTATAAGAAATCGTGCACTACTCAACTGAAGCAAGGCCAATGTGGTGTGAGCAACTTATACCAGGAGGTGTGATAGATGTGCAACGCTGCAGCATTTCAACAATACACTGCAACCGTGAGTCCGCGGTCACTGTCCAATGGGCAACAACCCACTCGCCATCTGCAGCAAGTAGCAACAACACCAAATAAAGCATGATTTCAGAAATGAAAGCTGGGAAGCGTTATAGTAGAACTAAATAGATGAGTAGAATAATATTATAGTCCTTAGGTTTCACAGTTAGCAATAGTTTCCGACTCCAAACAACATCGTAGTGAACAACAAGTATATCGCGACAACCGGCAAGAGAAACAACAAGATAAAAGGAGAGCAACGCTTTCCCATTCCCGGCTTGCTACCCCCCTTAAGTCCTTATCCCTATAATGTTAAATACGGCTAGCGTTCATTTACAAGGTCATCTTCAACCAAATGACAGTAGTTAAGGAGATAGAAAGTCTAGATTTTGCTGTAACATCTTTTTGCAAACATTTGCAGCAGCTTATCACTAAGATTAAACAACTATTTGCAATCATTAGAGCTAAAATTCAAAAGTACCTGAAAACCATTTTCAAGGGCAAGGGCCGCTACAGTTTTGAACATTGGAGCAAGTTTAGTCAAAATTCTTTTGTCCAAAGGGAGGTAAGTGAGCAAAATGATATGTTAAATAGTAAGTGACTACCTAAGTTTTTAGAAGATAGATGAGAATTTTGAACAGGTGTTTTTTCAAACCAAAACCTACCTAACGACATGGCTCACTATGACTAACTATGGTCGGTATGCTCTGTACCAAGCGCTGTCGGACCCGGGTTGACCCCGAACCCTATGTTGTACCGTGCTAGTCCCACGATCAATTGCTAGCACACACATTCAACCTTGGCATCATAATCCATACATACAGGTCCAGCTCACAGCGACCAAACATAAGTTACGTACAAGAGTCTAGACTTTAGCGAGTTACATAGCCGACCGCGCCAAATAGAATCAGCAAATTAACAAAGAGTTCAACAGCGGAAACAGATAATAGAGGCATCAAAACCAGCAAGTATGCCTCTGCCCGCCCACAGGCAACCAACGGTAAGGCCCTAGTAAGCACCGTCTCGTCGTCTCCAAAACCCGCTGCATAAGAAGTACCCGATTGTCGGGTCCTCCTCAACCATCTCTAAAAAAAAGAAGTCACACACGCGTGTGTGAGTACAAGTACGTTACTCCGCAAGACTTATAGTGTTTGCAATGGTATTCCATAATATTATGCGAAGGTAAACAAGGAATGGTTCAGGTCCTGCAGTTTGCATAATTCATAATATACATAGCGAAAAACATTGCGGTTTTGTAACAAAATTTTTGGTCTTTAAAACAAGCTAGCACAGCAAACAAGTATATAAGCATCAACCCCCAAGCGGTTTCCAAACCATATGGCTCCTGCCCATGCCAGCCAACAGTGCAACACGCTGCCACAACCATCCCAGCGAACTCCCCGTTCGCACCAAAGATCTTTCCCCAAAACAGTTCCCAAAAATTAAAACTACTACGGTGGAGAATTTCCCAATCGTCCATAACCGAGGACACGGCTATTCGAATAGTTTTTAAACTCTCGAGAGTGTGTACAACTGTACCCACATGACAAGGATAACATGAGCTACCACACAGGAGGCTCACACCATCCATGACAAAGCCTTTCCACCGTTGACCTAGCAATATCCCGCGCTATATCCATCCGTAGGAAGTTGGAGGCCTCCAATCCCCAAGGCCTCATACCTCTTGTGCTGAGTACTTGAACAATAATCAAGGTACCTTCGAGCTATGGACAACAACCATACCCTCGCACTATTCCAAGTCAACAAAAAATGACCCCTACTACTCACCATCGGCCGTCTATTGCTAGTATCAAAATTATACTAAGCTGAAACTCCCCATCAGAGCCACATGTGGTTTGCACTGTGCTTCTTTGGTTCTAGCTACACCATAGAATCGGTCCTTAGTGACCCGGCGAGACAACCACCTAATCGATACCACAACAAGGCACCGAACACTACATCCACTCGCCCAAGTCCAAAAAGCTTGTTTTCAGTTTTTGTTTTCACAACCAAGAGCCACAGGGGAAGAATACCCACTGTTCATTTCATAATTTCGCAAATGCTTCTTTTCTCAACATCCCAAAATCAATAACTACCTGCCTTGATTAAAAAGCAAACTAAGCAACCTATTGACATCTTCCCAACCACATGAACCCAAAATTTTCAAGTGGCAACATAAAGTGACAAGGAATTCATGATACTCAATGTAACAAGGATAGGGCATATGCAACAAGAGGTTAACTACCCAGAAATCCCGCACATTGTCAAGTAAAACATCCATGCATAATAGTTTGCAATCAATTAGTTTGTAAGTTTGAAATATAGGCAAGCAATTTGATCAAGGCGGTGCTTGCCTTGTTCCTGGCTCGACTTCTTGGAACTCTTCTGATCCTTCCACAACCGGGTCAACGACGTCGTGTTCTACGAGAAATACCAAACGAATGCAATGAAAACAACGGCAAAATTTAACAGTACTGAAGTACGAATATTTTTGCAGAATATGCAAGTGCATGATTTTAAGATGAATTTAGGAAAAAGAATCGCTTGATCCAGTTTGTATGAGGGAGATACGGCTAAACGATGTCTGCTCTGTCTCTAAAATCGAAAATAAATGAGAAACAGCGTTTTCGCTCGACGACCTGACACAGCAGAAACGGCTGAAAACATTCTAGACCTATACGGGTGTCTATTGAGACGTTTTCGGTTCTAGTCGGCATTTATGGTACGAAACCTACATGTGTGCTGCTGTGAACCTAAGGACAACTCCCAAAAAGTGATAATTCCTCCAACTCGCTAGGATATTAGTCACACACGCTCACACGTCACTAAAACGGCCTAACACTGTGAAGTCCACCGGGCGTTGAAGGTTTTAACCTAAGCATTTGGGGCGTGGAGGGTTTCTAGGCCTAGGAGTCACTGGATGTACAAGTGTAACCTATGGGAAGGCTTCGGTAGCGGCGAACGCTTGGTCGCAAAAACGATGTCTTCGTACGCGCAAACTACACGTCTCACGCTCCTAGTTAACCTGAATGACCGACAAAAACAGGAAAAGACAGCAGCTGCTCTACTCGTGGTTTTGTATCCCGTTCTAAAGCTAGTGAGGCCAACCTGCTTGCTTGGCTGATGGGTGGCTGCTACTCACTCAAACACAAGCGCACCTAAGGTGCTCGGTGTAAGGCCAAGCTAATGCCACGCTTGTCTACCTCTGTCCCTCATGCCCGAGTTGCATTGGCTAGCGCATGCAGGCACGAGGAAGCTCTAGGGGTCTGCACTTTGCAAGATCGAAGGGCTCTACCACAACGGCCATCTCTGATTGAGCCTCATCCACACCATATGCGCACGGTTGGTGATGCTGGCGGATGCAAGAATGGCATGACAGGCCAAGCCAAGGACGTGGGAGAACACAGTGGTCTCCCAGGATAAAAAGGAGGTCATGCAGAAACAGAAGCTCACCGAGGAGTGCAGGCGGTAGGAGCAATGTTGAGCGGTGATCGGCTCGGCAAAAGGGTTTCTCGCGAATGAGGCTGCTAGTCAGCACTGTGATGAGTTCAAAGAGTGAATGGAAGGTGGTGATACCGCCAGGACAGCGCTAACTCACCAGGGCGCAGATTAGCGCGCTGCAGGGTCACGGCGGCACCCGGTGGCGTTTGCAAAAGACGATGAGGCTGCGGTGGTGCTTTGCTGCTTGCCGAGGGCGAAAACGGACATTTAGTCGAGCAAGAACGTCGTGCGACACAGCTGAGACAAGGTAAAACTCACCGGACTCTCAGACGAAAAGCGTGTGCTCGCCGGCGCCGTGGGCGGCAACCTCACGTCCTCAGCGAACCAAGGGACAATCCTTTGGGTCCTTGGCAGGTGAGAAAGAGGGCGAGCTGGGCGTAGGCAGAGGAGCATAGGCTTGTTAAAAGGAAGGCAGGGAAGAGAAGGAGGGTAGGGGCGGCTGCTCTGCTCCACGGTCTCGCGAAGGCGTGTGAGGGCAAGCGGTTTGCTGCAAGCAGACAGATGGGACAGGGCAGCGGGGCTGCTGAGGTTGTCGGGGTATCTCGCGAGTTCCCAAGGCGGCTCTGCCTCTCCCCTCACGTGTCTTCGGCGCGCAGAGGAGCCACCTGGCCGAGCCGCACGGGCGGAGAGAGATCCTGGCGTGATCTCGTCTTGGACGATGGGAGGACAGGGCACAGCCGACGAGCATCACGTATCAACGATTTCACTGCCTAAGGACTATCTCTGGTTGACACCCTCTACAATCGGCCGCGGAACAGATGATACAACCCGAGATTGGGTATTTAACGTGGAAGAACCGATACAGATTGATACAACCCGATGATGTTATAAGTGAGAAGCAAACCGGCCGATTGCCGATAGTATTCGCATACATGAGCATCGGCTAGAAGCCGATGACAACATAGGCGGAGTAAAAAAAAGCCAGCTGACTGGCACGGGCTCGCGAGAGAGGGCGCGGGCGCGAGCTCGGGAGAGAGGGAGCGCGGGCGCGGGCTCGCGAGAAAGGGCACGGACTCGAGAGAGAGAAACAGGCGAGGGCGTGGGCGCGGCAAGGGCGCGGGCGCGAGGTCGGGAGAGCGAGGGCGCGGGCGAAGGTTGGGGTCGGGACGATGGCGCGGGCGTGAGCTTGAGGTCGGGAGAGAGAGTCCGGGCGCGAGCTCGGAAGCAGAGTCCGGGCGCGAGGGCGTGGACTCAAGAGAGAGCCAAGTCCCCGGGCACGAGAAAAGGGCGCGGACTCTAGAGAGAGGGCGCAGGCGCGAGCGAGCGCGGGCGCGGGCGAAGGTCCGATCGGGAGGCGGCTGGTCCGATCGGGAGGCGGCTGGTCCGATGGGGAGCATTCGGACCGTCCAATCCCCAAGAGGATGGTCCGAAAGGGGCAGCATGCTTCCAACCGAAAGAAACTTCGGGGCAAGGCTGGGTTTTTCATGCATGAAAGATGATATGAAGAGCATGCAGATGGAAAAAATGGTTTTATGCACCAAGATCAAAAGTGGGCTGTTACAGCGACCTACTGTGCCGGCCAGAACGGCGAGGCGACGCTAGAGGCGGCGCTGGAGCGTAGAGACAGAACACGGCGGCAACGCGACTGCTTCGGCCGACGGTTCCTAGGGCAAGGTAACACGAAAATGGAACGATTTAGGAGTGCAGATCAATGTTCTGGAGGTTTAGAAAGGATGGAGCTCACCGGCGTTGGCTCGGGACCGATCGAGCACTGCCGGCAGAGGAGCAAATGGGCTTGCCGGCGGCGATCCTTGGTGTCTCCGTTGGTTTTCTCGGTGGGAACATGAAGAGGATGAGGAGGAGAAGAAGGAGGTAGTGACACATTCACCATGCAGTGATGAGTTGCTCCCATTGCACAGTATCCCTGAGTGGGTCCCACATGTAAGACTACATTTTTCTACACAATCTTGGCTAAGTCTAGTCTATGTCTTGTGGGTCCTTGTAGTGAAAAACTAGGAAGAGTGGAGGGGTGTGGGTAGATTTCTTGGTGAAGCACACTGTCCAAAGAAAGTATGAGGCTTACAGGTGGGCCAGGTCTTGTGGGTCCCAATTGTAAGTGAGAAATGGGAGTAGAATACTCTAGAGACTAAGTGTTGTGAGCTGTATGGACAGCTGTCTTGCATTTGTGATTTCAGCAGGTTAATAAGGGATATAAATTATGGGAAAATTATTGGAGGTAGAAGAAGATGGTTTTAACGTGATGACCAAATTTCGTGGTTAGAAGTGGTCTGGTTCATCTTTGGTGAAATTGCAAAGTGGGGTTACTGATCCAGTTTTTCTGCAGTTTGATTTGTGTCCCTAGGGCTTTGCTTCTATTATTTTATGTGACTTCTTTGGGAAATAAATTGAGAAAAAATTACTGGTGGTAGGGTTCTTGTTAGTACACCTTTTGGTAGAGTTGCACTGCCCAATTAATCTTCATTATTATTTGGTGAATTTTAGAAGTACCCCAATTCATTTCAGCTAGCTTCCCAGCTTTGCTGATTTGAGGGATTTTGTTGAAGCAATTATTGAAGTGATAAAATCATGTAAAATTTACAGTGAATTAATTAGGTGATATAGTGCTTACAGGAATTTTTCCATGATTTTATGTGCAACCAAACATCTTTAGAAAATCCTTAGATTATATATGTGCATCAGTCAAAGAAGAGGACACAGGCTGAAAATTGTTTGAATTTTTAAGAGGTCTTAACTGATGAAATAAATGCTGGAAAAATTATATTGATTCATGATAAACAGGCTAGTATTTGAATAAATTATTTCCCACATATGTTTCTGTTCAATTTGATGCACTTTTAGGAGTTGGGCTAATGTTGCCGATTAGGGTTTTATTGCATTGATGGTTTTAAATATTGCAAACTTTATTTTGCAAGAAGTGATAATGCAAGAATTTAATTTGTGCACTCGAGTGGCAGTAGGTCATAACCCTAATTACTTGGAATTAAATTTAGGGCTGTGACAATCTCCAACATGCCCGAGTCTAGGGGCAACTCTTTCTTTCGGTGTTCGACTCGGACTCGGTCTTGAGCCAGTCAAGATCAGGCTAAGAGAGAAGGAGATCGTCAATCTCCCGTTCGGACTCGGCAACATCATGGTTAACTTCAATCAACATCTGACATGGCAGACCTGATGCTTTGGAGTTCAACTCGGATACGGCTCAGAGCCGCTCGAGATTGGATCTAGGGAGATCAGGGTCGTTATTACCCCCCTCAACTATTTCGACTCTGACTCTCAGTCGGACAGCACTTCGGCGAACTTTTCTCCACCACGTGAAGTCTTCATGGTGTTGAAGGGCTCAACTCCTACTCAGGAGGCATGCCGACTACACGATTTGCAAGAAGAGGAAGCCCACCAACTACGTGAACAACAGGAGGAAGACGCAAGACGCCTGCAGGCCAAGCGCGATACTCGCAATGACAATCTGCGCAAGGCTGGGCAGACTGATCACCAGGCCACTCCGATGATAGCAAGGATTAAAGCCATGATCACCGCTGCTGCATGCCAACAGCGTCAACAGTAGGGTGACACTCTTGTACCGTCTAATAGGGCGGCTTCTCCAACGGCGATCTCATTTGCCTCAACGCGACGTCGAGCGGCTAGCTCTAGTCAGCCGCACACAGAGTCACACCACACGTCACTCGGCAACCACAGTAATGACCGGTGGCATTGACATCATGATAACCGTCAG
Organism: Oryza meyeriana var. granulata; assembly: GCA_003991445.1. Taxonomy (NCBI): domain Eukaryota; kingdom Viridiplantae; phylum Streptophyta; class Magnoliopsida; order Poales; family Poaceae; genus Oryza; species Oryza meyeriana. Next base: position 7,939 of record RYFJ01004372.1, read on the forward strand.
GATAACCAGTATGCCTGAGGCTGACTACGACGTGATCTTCTGCAAGACATCAACGCACGACGCCACGAACGCGAGGAAGACGAGTGTCGCCGACTAGAAGATGAGAATGAGCGTTGCGGCCTCCACCACGAGCGGTTTCACCGCCGTAGTCGGAGCCGGAGTCCTCACACAGATGAAGGAGTATCAGCCTTCACCCATGAGCTATAACAAGTTGACTAGCCATTAGGCTTCAAGCAGACTGGGATTAAGAAATACAATGGGAACACCAACCCTGAATCCTAGCTCACAGTCTACACTCTAGCAATCTGAGCAGCTGGAGAAGATCATAAGGACATGGCTAACTACTTCCTAGGTACTCTAGCCGACTCGGCAAGGACATGGCTAACAGGACTTCCTAAGAGATCAACCGGCTCCTAGGGAGAACTCCGGAAACGCTTCATCGCCAATTTCCAAGGGACGTACGAGAGGCTATCTTCTGAGTATGACTTGTATCAGGGCCATGAATGGAAGAACAAGTCTCTTCTGATTTCATTAAGAGGTTTTCAGAGAAGAGGAATTCAATCCCGAAGATCAAGGATGAGGTCGTCATCACCGCCTTCCGTAAGGGAGTCAGGGACACCCCATTCATCGCCAAGTTTACTTGGAAACCTTCCTTTTCTGTCAAGGATCTTTTTGACATGGCAAACAAATACGCCGACTTGGCCAATGCGGTTGCCAAGGCCCTGGAAGACAAGAAGGAGCCCTGGCAGAAGGACAAAAAAGACAACGACGAGCCAGTGCAGAACAAGTCCGACAACCGCAAGCGACAGTCAGACAACGTGGTGGCTGCTGTGGAGCGTACTCAGTCGCGACCCCCGAGGACAGACGAGTAGCAAAAAGTGATGAACAGGCCATGCCTCTTCCATCCAAAGGGCAAGCACGCGGCTAAGGATTGCTTCATGCTCAAGAAGTTTGCTTCTGAGCAAACCTCAACATCTGGCAGCAATAAAGACAAGGATAAGCTAGACTCGGGCACAGCTAGCGACTACCAAGATCCCTAGGCTGAGCTCAACCACATCTTTGGAGGGCTAATTGTATACGAGTCCAAAAGAAAGCAAAAGCTCATAGCACGCGATGTTAACTTGGTCTCTGCAGACGCCCCCAGTCCTTGCGTTGGTCAGAAACACCAATCACGTTTAACTGCGTGGACCACCCTGAATGGGTTACTCATCTAGGATGCTATCCACTCATCCTAGACCCGGTCATCAGAAGCATGAAATTGAAGAAGGTTCTCATCAATGGAGGAAGCACTCTCAACGTCCTGTTTGCCAAAAGGCTCGACGAGATGAAGATTCCTCGCTCTGAGCTACGGCCGAGTATAGTGCCCTTCCACAGGGTAATCTCTGACCTATCTTCTACTCCACTTGGATAGATAACTCTACCAGTTACATTCGGCACACGGGAAAACTTCCGTATAGAGAACATCTGCTTCGAGGTTGCTGACTTCGAGACTACATATCACGCCATACTCGGATGGTCAGCACTAGCCAAATTCATGGCAGTGCCGCAATATACATACGTGATGCTCAAGATGCTAGGACCAGCTAGAGTGCTTTCCCTTCGCAGCGATGTCAAGCAAGCCTTCACCTGCGACAAGGAGAGCTGCGAGCTAGCCCAATCTCAAGAAGTGGCAATCGAGCGCTGATGAGGACATCACTTCTTTAGATACACACTTACAACCTCCTCATGTTGAACAAGATGCACCACAGATCCAAGGACAAATTACTCGCGTATATGCCCGTCAACTTAATCGCCAGGTGAATGCGTTCCTAGGCTTATATGGAAATATTTCTACGAATGGCATACTATTTAATTCTTGTGATGATTTTATTATTATTAGAAACTTGGGAGAAGACCATGGACAATAGCTCAAGAAACCAAATATTAAAGTGTAGACAACAAGTGCAAGTAAACTCCTATTTCCGACACTGGTTCAGTTTCGGGCTGGTAGACAGCGTCAACTTCAAACAGCCATAACTTTTGATCCAGAAGGCGTTACAGGGCCTACAAGTACTTGTTGGAAAGCTTATCAAGTCTACTTTCAGATGGTTTTGGTTTCATACCAAAATTCCTCCTGAGCTATCCAGAATTGTCAAAATAATTTATGTCATTTGTCCTATCCGAGTTAGTTTGGGCCTTTGGGCTTTGTATTTGTGTCGTGATCTAAACCCATGAGGAGTGTGCCCCTCACAGGGCAAACCCTGACCCTAGGATGTCCTAACTCATATATATTCAGTAGCCGCCACCGTTTAGAGTAGGTTTTGCTTAGATTAATCTATCTTTGAACAGTTTCGCCGTTTATCGATTTGTGAGACCCCAACTTCGAGAGTATAATCATTCATCTGCAAGTTGAGTTGCAACCTTCCTTGTTCTTTCTTGTGTTCTATGATTTGCATGCAAGGATTAGCCTTCGTGGTGAGGTCAATTAGGCAGCGCACGGTGGATAACAAGAGGAGACGTGGTGCTGTGATTGCAAGGTTCGGGTCTTGGTGATCAGAAGCCAGATCGTGAGTGTCAATTCTTCACCAAATCGAGAGTTATCCTTACCTAACGGAAGATCGGGCACCCCGTTGTCATTAGGCGGAACAACATCCGACTAGCCGCTACAACAGCAAGCGAGGATGATCAAGTTCCGGCAAAAAAAATAGCCAAGTCGGGAATTTCAGTGGACTTTGAAACAAAAAAGATCCACCTGGACTCTTCCGACCCCTCCAAAACTGCGCTTGTCTTGACTAGACTCGACCCCAAATAGGAAGACGAGCTCGTCACCTTCCTCCAGGTGAACATGGATATATTTGCTTGGAAACCTTTCAACATGCCTGGTGTACCAAGGGAGGTGATCAAGCATTTCCTCAACGTCAAGCCGGACGGCAAACCAGTCAAACAACGACTACGGCGCTTCGCACAAGACCGCAAAGATGCTATTCGGGAGGAGATAACCAAGCTCCTCACTACCGGGTTCATCAAAGAGGTCTATCACCTAGATTAGTTGGCAAACCCAGTGTTGGTCCGGAAGAAGAATGGTAAATGGAGCACGTGAGTCAATTACACCGACTTAAACAAGACATGCCCCAAAGATCCATTTGGTCTACCCAGGATTGACCAGGTGGTCGACTCAATTGCGGGGTGCGAGCTACTCAGCTTTCTCGACTGTTATATGGGACATCACCAGATCAGCCTAAAGGAGGAAGACTGCCTAAAGACTTCTTTCATCATGCCGTTTGGAGCATACTGCTATGTCACTATGCCGTTCGGGTTGAAAAACGTTGGAGCAATGTATCAACGAGCAATCCAGCGATGTTTACACACTCAACTCGAGTGCAACGTGGAGGCGTATGTCAACGATGTGGTGATCAAGACAAAAGCCAAGGAAGACCTGATCGCTAACTTGGAAGAAACTTTCTAAAGCCTTCGGAGATTCAAGATGAAGTTGAACCCGGAAAAGTGTGCCTTTGGAGTCCCATCCAGTAAATTACTCGGCTTCATCGTATCACATCGAGGCATCGAGGCCAATTCAGAGAAAATCAATGCTATCATGAACATGGCACCCCCGACTAGCTAGTAGGACGTCCAAAAGTTTATAGGTTGCATGGCGATGCTCAGCCGATTCATCTCCCGACTCGGTGAACAGGGCATGCCCTTTTTCAAATTACTAAAAAAAGCGGACAATTTTCAATAGACACCCAAAGCCCAGCAAGCCTTTGAAGACATCAAAAAATTTCTCACATCACCACTAGTGTTGGCATCATCCATGCCCCAGGAACCACTAATGTTGTATCTGGCGGCAACTACTCAGGTAGTCAGCACGGTGCTAGTAGTCGAGCGAGTAAAGCCAGGGCATATACACAAAATACAAAGGCTAGTCTACTTCATTAGTGAGGTCCTAGTCAACTCCAAGATGAGATATCCTCAAGTCCAGAAGCTACTGTACGGCCTACTCATCACTGTCCGGAAGTTGGTGCATTATTTTCAATCGCATCAAGTAACTATTGTCACATCGTATCCACTCGGTGACGTCCTACACAACCACAAGGCCACTAGCAAAATCGCTAAATGGGTGCTTGAATTGATGGTGTTTGACATCATCTTTCAACCTCGGACAACAATCATGTTTCAAGTTCTAGCTGACTTCGTGGCTGAGTGGACAGAAGTCCAGATGGCTACAAACACGGACAAGCTAGAGTACTGGACGATGTACTTCGACAGTTCTCTACGGATCGGCGGTGGAGGGGCTGGCGTCATGCTGACGTCACCTACTGGCGAAAAATTGAAGTAGGTTCTCCAGATTCACTTTTCAACTTCCCACAATGTTGCTGAGTATGAGGCACTCATCCACGGGCTCTGCATTGCCATATCACTCAGCATCCGTCGACTGGTCGTACGCGGGGATTCTCAACTCGTGGTCAACCAAGTCATGAAAGACTGGACATGTCTCGACGATAATATGACGGCGTATTGTTAGGAAGTACGAAAGCTGGAAAACAAGTTCGATGGGCTGGAGATAACTCACGTATTACGACAATACAACAAAGCTGCCGATGAATTGGCTAACATGGGATCCAAACGACAAGTGGTCCTGACTGGGGTTTTCGTCGAACAACTGTTGGTGCCATCAGTCAAGAAGAAAAAAGTGGATGAGCAGTCGGGGGCTGGACCTACCCCAGCAACAAATGAAGTACTACTACAGCAAAGCCTAGCGAGGCGGAGACACGAAATTTGGGCACGGAGCTGTAAGGTGAAACAATTTGGCGGACTAGAGAAGATGGGAGAATCTTTTCTCTCTCTCCCCGCTTTATAAGGCCTGTGCTAATAAGTGGGCCTGGGCCAACTAATTCGATACTGGGCCACAAGATATAAGTTTCTAAATGGCATGCCCTATTGGGTCGATCACTGACTGTGTTAAAATCACTGTATAGATGCTATTCTACAGAAACCGATTAAATAATCAGATATGCTTTATGAAAGCCCAATTGCTGGAAACATGTGTTCAGATATCTAAATTATTTACTAGGTATTGAGTATATATCCTTATAAGGATCAACAGTTGGTCTCCATTAAAATTGAGGATGCAGGCATCTCTTAAGTACACCTGACCACATATTGGGTTAAAATCCATGAAGTGGTACTCGGCTTACATGCTTAGCCAATAATTGCCCTGAGGAAAATATTTCTAGCTGACATGATGCTAAAGAGTTTAATTTTTGAGTAGTACACTACTCAGGAAAGACTAAAAGGTTAAAGATCTTTAACTTTATGTTTAATTGTTTCATAATTAAGCACAAAGTTGGGGGCTACACATAATAGGTGCGCCGATTCGGTGCACGCTATTCATATTTTTCCATCAAGCCCTTCATAGCCTCGTTGCCAGCTGATATGAAGGCGGACTTGGAGATGAAGCACTCAGACAGTGGGTACTCGGGAGCAAAGCACTCGGGAAGACTTCACCAAGGAGGATGAGCACTCGGCATCAGCTGTGACTCAACTATGAATATTTTAGGGGCTATTGTGGAGGCCATGGGCCCCAGGTACCTCTTGAGCGACATTAAGGCCACTCGGACAGAGGATGGGCCTAACCGTGTGATTAGGGATACAACAGGACTCAATGAATATTACCTTGTATGATAAGGAAAGGATATAGTACTAGTCAGGTATGTTATATCTCTAGAAGAAAATCTCTTGGTCGGAGTTTGAATGGGATACCTAACCTGTAACACGGCCTCCTTGATATATATGGGGAGGCGGGGAGCCCTGGGCAGAAGAAGAACAACTCGTACAATCTCACCAGAGAAACCTTAAAGGCAATACACAACAATTGGAAGTAGGGTATTTCCTCACCTCGAGAGCCTAAAACAAGATAAATCATCTCGTGTTCCTTTGCAATCCATCAAGTTTAGGTCTCACGAGTAGCCCCATATTTTTATTGTCGGTGTAAAACATCGACAGGACGCTTCGATTGGTGACCAGCGATTTGGGCCTCCGCTCACCCTTCTTGCTGCTTTGGGGTCAAAGCCGAAGGGAGGCCCTCCTCCGCCACCTCCTCTATGGCTTGCGGTGACATTGTCCCGCCACCAATGACGAGGGGCTTGGTTGTGCTGCCATGCCAGAAGTGAGCCCTCCGCCGCAGCCTCCTTCACGGCCTGTGTGGGCACTACCCTGTTACTAATGATATGTGGCTCCACATGACAAAGAGCCATTGCCGTCCCCGTCCCCGCCGCGGCCTGTGGTGACCCTGCCCTGCCACCAGGAAGATGCGACTCTCACTTGTTGGCAGTCTAGCGATACCTCAGCCACCACTGGCAAACGATCCAGGAGAGCATCCAAGTCGGGCTCAGCCTTTGGAGCCAAAACACGGCCCAGGAGAACATCCGAATTGGGCTCATCAACTGGGGTAAAAGATAAACAGACCGTCTCCAACCCCCGGCCCAGAAGTGTCCGAGCTGGCCTCTTCCACTGGGTTCAAGGCTACAGGATCAACCCGGCTTGACTGGGCCTCTGAAGAGGAAATGTTGCCGCTTGCACAAGCTACTGTGCCTGTTGGGGATGCCGCCGCCTGCTTTGACGCCGTCTGAAGATCCGAAATGACCTCCATCCGCCCTCCGCCACGCTCGGAGGCCACATGTCCTCTTGAAGCCGGCCCCAAGCGCACTTGCACTAGAAGCCGAGGGATGTTGCCTCGGGAAGTGACCATGCCTGGCTCAGCAAGGGACGGGGGACCTCGCCGGCGATGGCGCTGGTGTTTGCATCGATCTCAATCCTCACGAGCTAGAGGAGGAGGGGAAACATTGCCTGTCGGCTGTTGCAGGGATGGGGTCACCTTGATCTCGATAGGGTAGGAAAGAGCATGCTTCACCGGCGGCACTTTGTCCACGCCTGCCGGTGGCTCCATGATGAGAAGATCCATGGCCGGAGGGACGAGCTCAGGATCAGCGCACCAGGCCAAGAGATGGAAGCAATCTCGCTGGTTAGCCGTGTTCGTGTACACATCCCGAACCAGCAAACATCATCGAGCAGGTGCTGCGCTGTCACCAAATCCCAAGCATGAGGTGGGATCCCCCAAATGTCAATGTCGACCAGATGCAGCGATGCCGCACCAAAAGAAGCCATGTGCCTCAACCACCTTCTAAAGAACAGCCTGAAAAGGTCTGACAGAAACAGCTGTCCTCCATTGTAGACTCTCTCAGCGGCCTCTTCATCCTAGAGCACGAGCAGGAAGCCCTCTGGGCCAACGTGAAAGAGCTCAAGGCCAACAGGATCATGATCGAAACCTCTGGCCACTTCAGCGAGCAAAATTACCTCGGAGGCCGGCTGGCCTCCGATCACCAGAACATTCAAAGGACACCGAAGGTCTCTCTCCGTGCGCGCAAAGTTAGAAGTCCACTCAATGACTCGCTTTAGCTTGATCAAGGGAATGTCGACAATGCCGGCCGGCCTACCAGCGTCAGCTTGTATTGAGCGAGCACCCCCGTCTGTCACTGCACGATGAGGAAGGTGAGCAACATCACTGTTGTTGCCATCGCCGAGTTGTCGCCTACGAACCCAACGATGTGAGCGTTCGCGGTCCATAGCCGCACTCCGACTAGGCTTGAATACAGCCCGGGCGCCGGCAGGAACTTGGTGCAGTCTCTCCCACATCGAAACACGAAGCGCTTGACCGATCACTCCTAAACACCGCAGACACGCGTAGGAGCGATGCCCTAGGGCCCGGCAGCGGAAGCAACAAGGGCTTCGACGACAGTCCGTCGCACGGTGAGACATTGAAAAATAGTAGAAGCACTTCCCTTTGAGATCCACTGGCACCGTCCTAGGCCGACATAGTGGCTGCTGACGGGATTGACGGGAGCACCTACCCTCCACATGAGTCCACCCGTCGGTGTCTGGGACACTCCTGTTGGCGACTGCTTGGCTTCGTTCTTGGCGCACAAATGACCTTGAGTGCTGCATCTGAACCCGCCGTGAAGCCTCTGGGAACCAGGCTACCTCCGGCGAGAGCGCATCGCCGATATAGCCGGTGTTGTTGACAAAAGCAGGGCGACCTTTAAAGAGGTAGCAGGAACTTCACCCGGTGAAGGACTATTATCACTCCATCACTGCTCCTTCGAGCACCCTACAACTAGAGACAAGGAAGAGGGGGAGACTGACGCCCGAGGGGAGCAAGAAATTGGCCATAATGCAGGTGTGGTCTGTTAGATGATGGATGCAAAGGAACACAAAACGAGTTTATCCTGGTTCATGCCCTTAAGGTGAGGTAATACGCTACTTCTAGCTATTGTGTATTGCCTTCGAGGTTTCTCTGGTGAGATTGGTTATGGTGTATATTCTCTGCCCCAGGGGGCTCCTTGTCTCCCCATATATACTGAGAAGACAAGGTTACAAGGTGTCCTTCTAGGAACACATCATATCCGGCTATGACTATATCCTTTTCCTTGTCATGCGGGGTAACATAAGCCGAGTCCTACTATATTCCTAATTACATGATTAGGTCCAACCTCTATCCGAGTGGCCATAATGCTCTCCATAAGGTACCCAGGGCCCATGACCTCTACAATAGCCTCTGAGACCTTCATAGTTGAGTCACAACTAACGCCGAGCGCTCGTCCTCTATGGTGAAGATTTTCCGAGTGCATTGCTCCCGAGTACTCTTTGTCCGAGTACCTCTTCTCCAAGTCCCGCTTCATGTTAGCTGGCAACGAGGCTATGAAGGGCTTCATAGAAAAAGTTAAATAGTGTGCGTCGAATAGACACACCTATTAGGTGTAGCCCCTGACTTTGTGCTTAATTGTGAAACAATTAAACATAAGGTCAAAGGTCTTTAACCCTTAAATCTTTTTCAAGTGATATATTTCTCAGAAATTGGATTCTTCAACATCATGTCAGCTAGAAATATTTTTACTCAAGACATTGTTGCTAAGCATGTAAGCAGAGTACCATTCATGGATTTTAACCCAATTTTAATAGAGACCAGCTATTAATCCTTGTAAGGGTATACCCTCAATACCTATTAAATAATTTAGATATCTGAACACATGTGTCCAGCAATTAGGCTTAACATGAAGCATATCTGATTATTTTAATCGGTTCCTGTAAAATAGTATCCATACTGTGATTTTAACACAGATAGCTATTGGCCCAATAGGACATGTTATTTTGGAACTCATATCTTACGGCCCATTACTGAGCAGGCCGGCCCAAGCCAACCGCCTAGCGCAGGCCTATAAATCCCGAGGAGAGAGAAAAGATTCCTCTTTCTTCCCCAAATCCTTGAAACTTTTCGCCTCCCTCATCGTGCGCGTAGCTCTTGTGATCCCTGCTCCACCTAGGGTTTCTGCACACTCGAGCTTCGCTTTGCAAAACCACAAAACCCTCCATCCAATCATCGATTCCCATCGCCGAGAAGCTTTTCCTTCACTTTTTGATCTTCCAAAATGCCGAGGGCTCCATTCGACGTTCCCCACATCCTGACCAGGACATGGCTGACGTCTACTACGTGCTCCACAAAGCTCGCTTATTTGGAGAAGAAGAAGTGCCTCTAGCTGAGAGAGCACATCAAATGGCGTCCAGCCATAGGTGAGACAGTTCCCTCCCCTGATTACCACGAGATCGTGGTGTTCGCCTCTTTCTTCAACAGGGGTTTTGCTCTTCCTTCTTCTGATTTCCTTCATGGCCACCTTGATTATTATCAAATCGAGCTCATTCATCTCAACCCCAACTTTATTCTTCAGATCTCTATCTTTGTAACACTCTACAAAAGTTTTCTCGGGGTTGATCCCCATTTCAATCTCTTCCGCTTCCTTTTTCACGTCAAACCCCAGCCCTCCAAATCCAAACCTCAAGTCATTGGAGGAGCAGGACTTCAGCTCCGCAATGAGATGAAGAAAGTCTATCTTCACCTCTGCCTGAAGACCTCTCTGAAGGGGTAGCATCAGGAGTGGTTCTACTGCTCCAATCCGGAGCCCTCCTTGCCATCCTTCACCGGGAATCCCCCAAAGGTCCTGGATAGCTAGTCGGCTCTCCCCTCGGAGGCCGATATGGTTCAAGTGCTGCAGCTGCTAGAGAAGATTGAAGCCCTAAAAGACAAAGGGTTGACAAGGCCCTGGGTAGCTTGGACCTTCCAGAATTAGCGAACACAGCCCTGGAAGGCCAGGATTTATCCTAGATAGGAGTACTAGGGAAAAAAGATCCAACTTGGGAGTGTGCCAATTTTGTTGACAAGGACACCGTCACTGACACCCTGCTCGGCTACTTTGTTAGCAGAGTAGTCGAGACCTTGGATGCTGACAGAGCCCCCAAGCCCTACTGCCTAGGCAAGCCTCGGCCAACGGTAATCTCTTGTCTTCTAGCTGTCTTGATACCTACTTGTGATGGTGGATGTGAACCCAGTCTGTTTTAGTTTATCCTTATATGCAATGTTTGCAATAATATGTTGACTTCATGTCAGGCCCTCCCAGCCAACCGGCTAGGGAGTCAAGAAAAGCTGGCTAGCCCATCAGCTGTCCAACCTAGCCCCAAGAGGGCTGGAAAACAACCAATGAAGGACTAGGCCAAGAAGGACATGCTGACTAAGGCATCAGGTGGTCCCATGATCAGGGATCCTAGCATCACAGTCCCAACATCGACCAGCACCACGACCATACCGCCAATAGCTCCACCAGCCTAGCCGGCCACACCAAGTGTGGAGCCGACTAGCCTTAACTCCACACCACCCATTGCTGCACTTCCTGCCTGAGCACCAAGCAGCACGACCCCTCCAAGCAAGCCTTCGGGCTCATCGCCAACCACCTCCACATGGTTGGCTCGACTCGCTGCTTGCATAGTGGAAACAACACATGCAGGAGGTTAAGGAGGTCACGAGGATGCTACCAGAGCGAGGAATCGGTCTAACTCTCACCGGGGAGGGAGGAATTGATGGCGGCGGCTCAGATCGGCGCTGAGGAAGGTGACGGTGGATCTCGAGCTTCGGGGTACCGCGGCTTGATTCCTTCGGTTGGCAGTCTTCTGGGGGCAGGGCGATGGTGTTGGCGCAAGGGCTCGGTCAGACTTGCTCCGAGGCGGCCAGAATGGTGGGGCGACGCCTGCGGCAGCGTTGTAAGGCAGAGACAGAGCACGGCGGCGCCACGGCGACTTTGGCTAGCAACCCTAGGGCAACCAAGTGCAAAAATGGAATGGTTAGGAGTGGTGGATCGTGTTCCGATGGTTGGGAAAGGATGATGCTCACCAGAGCAAGCTCGAGCTCAAACGAACACCTTCGGTAGGGGGAAGAATGAGCTTGCCGGCGGTGATCTTTGGGGATTCTGTGGGTTTCTCCGGTGGGAACGTGGAGAGGAAAGGAAAAAGAGATGGCTGGCGTGTTTTGAGGCGAAATGGCCGAGGTTTCCCATGGTGGAGCTCATCTATTCCTCTGTGTGCTGTGAGGGAGAGGAAGAACAGGGTGCTGACACATTGGCTCATGCACTGCTGAGTTGCTTTGGTGCTACAGTGCATGGGTGGGTCCCACATGTAAGACAACCCTTTTCTACACATTCTTGGCTAAACTTAGCCTATGACTTGTGGGTCCATGAAGGGGAAACCTAGGAAGGAGAGAGAGGTGTGGGTGAATTTCTTGGTACAACACACTATCCCATGCTGTGATATGGCTTACAAGTGGGCCATGGTCTTGTGGGTCCCACTGGTCAGTGACTTGAGAGAGGAGAATTCTCTAGAGACTGTCTTGTGAGCTGTCCAAAAACATGCAGCTTTTAAATTACTACTTTACTAGGTTAATGAGGAGCATAAATTATGGAAAAATTATTGGAGGTAGAGAGAGATGTGTTTAACCTGCTGACCAATTTTCATGGTTAGAAATGGTCTGGTTCAGCTTTGATGAAATTGCAAATTAGGGTTGTTGATCCAGTTTTTCTGCAGTTTCATTGATTTCTCTAGTGCCTTGATCTTATCATTTTATGTGCTTTCTTTGGGAATTAAATTGAGCCAAAATTACTGGTAGTAGAGTTCTTATTGACACAACTGTTGGTAGAATTGCACTACCTAATTAATCTTCATTTTTATTTGGTGAATTTTAGAAGCAAACCAATTTATTTCAGCTAGCTTCCTAGTTTTGCTGATTTGAGGGATTTCATTAAAGCACTTATTGAAGTGATAAAATCATGTAAAATTTACAGTGGATCAATTACGTGGGAAAGTGCTTACAGGAATTTTTCCATGATTTTATGTTTGACCAATCATCTTTAGAAAAACCCTAGACTATACAAAAGCATATGTCAGAGGAAAGGACCCAGGCTGAAATTTGTTTGAATTTTTAAGGGGTCTAAACTAATGAAATAAATTCTAGAAAAATTAGATTGATTCATGAAAAATAAGCTAGCATTTGAATAAATTATTTCCCCCATATGTTTCTGTTCCATTTGACGCACTTTTAGGAGTTGGTCTAATTTTGCCGATTAGGGTTTAATATTGCCAACTTAAATTTCCATGAAGTGAAAATGCAAGAATTTGAATTGTGCATTCCAATGACAGTAGGTCTTAACCCTAATTACCTGAAATTAGATTTAGGGCTGTGACAGTAAGCACAAAACTAAAAATAATTTCACCAAGAAGTATCTGAAACCAGTACTAAATCACTACACAAAAATCATGCATATTAGAGTATTTTGCATTTTTGCATTATTTATTGACTTTGATTTAACTTTAAAATTTAAAATTAGAAGAAGAGCCTTTGGAGTTTGAGGAGGTAGAATTCATTGAGAAACCTGAAGCAGACCTGAACCAAGGCAAGAATCCCACTACCTTTGAACATATTGCTCCTAAATTTTGGGATTATCAATGATTTCATTTTAACTTGCATCATTATTTTGCTATGTATATTATATAGATTGTGGGCAATGGTAGTTAATCCCTTTTTCTGCATAACCCACCTTGAAATGTTGACAATCTACTACTTGTAGCCTTTGGATGGGTAGAAGTACTTGTTAAGTGCTTGCTATAAGGTATATACTTGTATATATGCTTAGACATGCCTAGCTACTTACAAAATAAGTCATGGCCATCTAATTATGTTTGAAATGGGAATTTATTTACTTCTGATCAGAGATGAATATTTATGATATTTGTGAACTAAAACTGAAGGAAAACCATTTTAAAACTTGGACAAGCAAATGGTACACATATGTGATAGTTGTGGATCGATAGGGGGAGTGTTTGCCTGGGTTGCTTAAGGACCGAACTCAGTGTCATTTCTCATGTTAAATAGTACAACCACATGCGCTAGTATGGGATAGCCATAGTGGATTAAGTTGCTTAATGTTTAGCCTTGCATTCTGGTAGGCAGAGTAGTATGGGCAGTGCCTACAACGGATCATTGGGCTATTCAGAGGAACTACCTATGTCCAGTAATGAAATAGGCATCTAAGTTTGTCCAGTACAACGTTGTGTGCCTCGTGGGGAGCCAGGTAGGCTGCCGCCACGGTGTTAGGTTAAGGCGTGGGCCCGCCACCTATGGCATCGGGGTAGCACCCCGATGCGGAGTAACACACCTCGTGCTGGTGCAAGGCTAAATGTTAGGTAATGTAAAAGTTGTGATGTGACCTCTAGAGCGATCATATCATGTGGGTAAAGTTGTACAAACTCTGCAGAGTCAAAACTAATCGGTTGGCCTTGCTCACGGTCATGAGCGGCATGGTTGTGTCCATTGAGTATAGATTTATGTTTTTAAAATGCTTTATGGAATGGGATGGTTGGGTGAAGATTTATACTGATCTACTTGGTGATTGATGAAATGATGATGAAATGGAATTGGATTATTAAGTTGTATTATAGTCTTGCTGCCAAGGAGGGCAGTGAAGTAGTTATCTATGCAAAATGATGCCATGATATTATTCTGCTAGCCTAGGATGCAATTTGATTTATGAATCCCTCTTTTAAATTGTTGTGAAGTAAAATTGGCTTTATGCAATAAAACTGAGCCGCTTCATACAGCCTTTACCTTGATTACAACTCACATGTATAGTTAGGTTTGGTTGTGGCCTTGCCAGTACCTTGCGTACTGAGTTATATTTTATTTTTGTGAATGCTCCTATAGATCCACGCATAGGTGAAGATGAAGATTTGTATGATGAATGTGTGGGTGAACAGGTTGATTAGGATGGTCCTATCTAAGGGTTTACCCTTAGTCGGTTGCCTGAGTGTTTTTTGGGTAGTCGTGCTTTTAATGGACTTACTATTTGGCCTCCGAGGCTTACGTAAACATTAGTTAATATGTATCTGTATTTGTACCTTTTGTTTAATTAGCTAAATACCCTCTGTTGGATATTACTTGCTAAGATGAACATGTGGGACTAGAGCTTTCCTGGGCTAGTCACACATTAGTAAGAATTTAGAAATGAAGAGATGCATGGATGTTGATTCAACCGTAGACCATGTCCCCAGAAGTGTGTATCGTGTTTGGTCGGCACCTTCGTGTGGTTTGATGGGCACACTTCGCCATTTCGGACTGGTGAATCAACTCTCCAAGTATCTCTTTATTTCTGAATTCGGCGCGTTGGATTTGTATTATGAATGGGTAAATATTATGGCAAGGCTGCGATGAGGATGGATGGTTAGTGCACTTATTTGGTTTTTATTAGAGATCCCATCCATCTAGATATTTTGCGTTGTCATAGTAATTACTCTCCATAATGCATTTCCGGGGTGCCCACAAAGGCGAAACGATTTGGCAGACTAGAGAAGAAGGGGGAATCTTTTCTCTCTCGCCCCGCTTTATAAGGCCTGTGCTGATAAGTGGGCCTGGGCCGACTAATTCAATACTAGGCCACAAGATATGAGTTTCTAAATAGCATGTCCTATTGGGCCGATCGCTGGCTGTGATAGAATCACAGTGCAGATGCTATTTTACAGAAACTAATTAAATAGTTAGATATGCTTCATGAAAGCCTAATTACTGGACACATGTGTTCAAATATCTGAATTATTTAACATGTATTGAGGATATATTATTATAAGGAAAAAACAGCTGGTCTCCATTAAAATTAGGGATGCAGGTATCTCTCAAGTACACCTGACCACATATTGGGTTAAAATCCATGAAGTGGTACTCGGCTTACATGCTTAGCTAAAAATTTCCTAAACAAAAATTCTTCCAACTGACATGATGCTAAAGAGTCGAACTTCCGAGTAGTATACTACTCGGGAAAGACTAAAAGGTTAAAGATCTTTGACTTTATGTTTAATTGTTTCACAATTAAGCACAAAGTCGGGGGTACACCTAATACATGCGCCTATTCGGCACACACTATTCATATTCTTCCATGAAGCCCTTCATAGCCTCGTTGCTAGCTGATATGACGTAGGACTTGGAGAAGAAGCACTTGGACGATGAGTACTCGGGAGCAGAGCACTCGGGAAGTCTTCACCAAGGAGGATGAGCACTCGACATCAGTTGTGACTCAACTATGAAGGTCTCAGGGCTACTATGGAGGCCACGGGCCCCGAGTACCTCATGAGAAGCATTAAGGCCACTCGGACAGAGGATGAGCCTAACCTTGTAATTAGGGATACAATAAGACTTGGCATACTGTTCGCACCAAAAACCACCGGGTGTGCCAAGAAGCTTGTTGATGATCTGGTTTGATGCGATTGAACATACGAAGGCCTGGGAGATCTGCTTAGCTCCAGTGCAGGTCCTAAAATCTTGAGGTTCGTAGGCGTGCCAGTCAATTTGACCCCGCAATTGACAAGGAGAAAATATTAACTCAGGGATTCAATCGACCAATAAGAATCCCGCTAGCCGATTGCCGAAAGAACACTTCAGCATCGGCCGTAAGCCAACGATAAAACCATGTCCGGGCCCCAGCTGTCTGTGCCCGGGTCTTCGTGCCCGTGCCCGGGTCCTCGTGCCCAGGTCCTCGCTCCCGGGTCCTCGCTTGTGCTCGTGCCCGGGTCAGCAGCAATTGCACATCGGCTATCGGCCGATACGGACTGATGTAGGCTCCTTGTAGCCGATGGCCGATGGCACCTGTGTATCGGCTAGAAAACCGATAACGCTATAAGCAAATAGATAAGCTGTCAGTATAACATGTGCATTGGCTAGAAGCCGATGATAAAATAGATAGGCAGAATAGTAAACTAGCCGACTGCCAAGGAAACACATGTGCATCGGCTAGAAAACCGATGATAATATAGATGACCAAAATAGTAAAGATAATACAGTCGGCTTTATAAAAAGATAACCTATCGGCTAAGCACTCCGATAGAACATCGCATATACACCGATCGGCTCGTCAAGGATAAATCTATTATTATCAATCTAGTAGTTCAGACCTAACTGATGCAGCACAGATTAATAATAATAAAGGAACCTCAACAAGCCGATAGACCTAATGCAACTGTGATGTAATAAGATAACTTATCGGCTATACATTCCGATAAGACACTTGCGCAAAAACCATCAACCTAGCAGGAACGATTTATCGCTGGCAGCTCAGTAGGTCGGACCCAACCGATGCAGCACGAACTGATGATAAATCGCCCCCAGTAAGCTGATAAGATCTACGCACGCGTGATGTGGTATACCTGATCGGCCTAAGAGGTCGGACCGAACCGATGCAACCGTAGACAGGGCAGATACTGGGTAAGGGGTGACGAGTCTTACCCTCTCGCAGGAGTTCGGACCTAACCGATGCAGCCCCGCTCGAGAAGCAAGAACCCGTCGAAAGGGTGGCGATGCGCCGAATTTGATTGATCTGTGTGGATCGTTTACAAGGTCCCTGGGCATACGTATTTATACCCCAAGTTACATGAGTCCTTATAGGACATGGCACACAACTTCCTATCTATAAAAGGAAAACTAACAAGCCCTGATCGGATACAAGATCAGGTTTTCCTAAAAATTATCAAAACTACCTAATTTATAGATAAGGTAATTAACTGCCATAGCGTGGTCTTCACGATTCCTTCCCGAATCCGGCTTCTTCTGGATTAGCTCTCAACAACTGATATCACTTCTTTCCTTAACCGAGTCCGACGCGAACCGTGCCAAATTTTGGCGTTAACACATGCCCCCCAATTTCGGAGTTTGTTATCAAACTTCGAAATTCTTCTGTTCGGGCCTCATCATTCCTTCCTGGCCTCCTGAAATCGGCTTTCATGAACCGATACCTTCTGTACTAGGTGTGCTAGGCTCTCAAAGTCTTCTGATGAAAATCTTTCTTTGATCGGAACCAACAAACCTTGGAATGCTAACTCGGCCAGCTGTGCATCATCCAGACTTAAACTATAACATCGGCTTCTAACATTACGAAATCGCTGGATATATTCTGCGACTGATTCCTCTGGCTTCTGTATTACTGATGTTAAGTCTATCAAACTCATCTCCTGACTTCCCATAAAGAAATACTTGTGGAATTGCTTTTCCAGATCGGCCCAACCTCGAACTGAGTTAGGTGGCAATGAAGAAAACCATGTAAAGGCCGATCCGGATAATGATAACGGGAAGAGTCTAACTCTCAAAGCTTCTACAGCCGATGCCTCTCCACATTGAGCCAAGAATCGGCTGACATGTTCCACTGTAGATACATCATCTTGCCTTGAGAATTTGGAAAAGTCTGGTACTCTGTATCGGCGCGGCAACGGAACTCTATCAAACCAATCTGGATATGGATGCCGATACATAAACATTTCCTCCTTCGGTCTTAGACCGAATTGTTCTCTCATCATCTCTGTGATTCTTGCTGTCAAATCTTCTTCTCTTGGATTTTCATCGTAATAACGCAGAGGTGGAGTTGATAGCCGATTCTGATTCTGATATTCCCTCGGATAATTGTACTCAGGGACAGCTCCTGGATAACTCTGTTGATGCCCCCCATAGTACGCAGTTTGATGATATCCTTGAGGAATCCCATCTTGTTGCCCCCCGGGTATTTGAATCGGCTCCACTGCCTTCTTGATCAAGCTCTATAATGTGTTCACCAATATCCCAGATTGATCGATCAATGCATGATGAACTGCCTCATTAACCATGTCTTGAAGTTGCTTCTGTGAACTTGCAGGTGATGTATGGCTCGATTCATCAATCAGAACAGGCTTTGGAAATTGCGACTTCTGAATCGGCCCTTGATCTGTCATACCGAAGGACTCTAGACAAAGCTTCCGAAAATCATCGATGTTCTGCTCCACTTGTTGTCTCTGTTCTTCGGTCAAATCTTCCATTGTAACTAGGATTGTATCATCTTTGCTGACCTCTTTTCCAGCCATGTCGAAGTTCTGTGTCCCACCGGGTCAAAAACGTGTTGATTCAGCCGATAGGATATATTGTGATGATATGAAGATCGTGTCCCACCGGGCGTGCCAAAAATATGTTCGCACCAAAAACCGCCGGGTGTGCCAAGAAGCTTGTTGATGATCTGGTTTGATGCGATTGAACATACGAAGGCCTGGGAGATCTGCTTAGCTCCAGTGCAAGTCCTAAAATCTTGAGGTTCGCAGGCGTGCCAGTCAATTTGACCCCGCAATTGACAAGGAGAAAATATTAACTCAGGGATTCAATCGACCAATAAGAATCCTGCTAGCCGATTGCCGAAAGAACACTTGAGCATCGGCCGTAAGCCAACGATAAAACCATGTCCGGGCCCCAGCTGTCTGTGCCCGGGTCTTCGTGCCCATGCCCGGGTCCTCGTGCCCAGGTCCTCGCTCCCGGGTCCTCGCTTGTGCTCGTGCCCGGGTCAGCAGCAATTGCACATCGGCTATCGGCCGATACGGACTGATGTAGGCTCCTTGTAGCCGATGGCCGATGGCACCTGTGTATCGGCTAGAAAACCGATAACGCTATAAGCAAATAGATAAGTTGTCAGTATAACATGTGCATCGGCTAGAAGCCGATGATAAAATAGATAGGCAGAATAGTAAACTAGCCGACTGCCAAGGAAACACATGTGCATCGGCTAGAAAACCGATGATAATATAGATGACCAAAATAGTAAAGATAATACAGTCGGCTTTATAAAAAGATAACCTATCGGCTAAGCACTCCGATAGAACGTCGCATATACACCGATCGGCTCGTCAAGGATAAATCTATTATTATCAATCTAGTAGTTCAGACCTAACTGATGCAGCACAGATTAATAATAATAAAGGAACCTCAACAAGCCGATAGACCTAATGCAACTGTGATGTAATAAGATAACTTATCGGCTATACATTCCGATAGGACACTTGCACAAAAACCATCAACCTAGTAGGAACGATTTATCGCTGGCAGCTCAGTAGGTCGGACCCAACTGATGCAGCACGAACTGATGATAAATCGCCCCCAGTAAGCTGATAAGATCTACACACGCGTGATGTGGTATACCTGATCGGCCTAAGAGGTCGGACCGAACCGATGCAGCCGTAGACAGGGCAGATACACCTGGGTAAGGGGTGACGAGTCTTACCCTCTCGCAGGAGTTCGGACCTAACCAATGCAGCCCCGCTCGAGAAGCAAGAACCCGTCAAAAGGGTGGCGATGCGCCGAATTTGATTGACTCTGTGTAATCGTTTACAAGGTCCCCGGGCATACGTATTTATACCCCGAGTTACATGAGTCCTTATAGGACACGGCACACAACTTCCTATCTATAAAAGGAAAACTAACAAGCCCTGATCGGATACGAGATCAGGTTTTCCTAAAAATTATCAAAACTACCTAATTTATAGATAAGGTAATTAACTGCCATAGCGTGGTCTTCACGATTCCTTCCCGAATCCGGCTTCTTCTGGATTAGCTCTCAACAACTGATATCACTTCTTTCCTTAACCGAGTCCGACGCGAACCGTGCCAAATTTTGGCGTTAACACATGCCCCCCAATTTCGGAGTTTGTTTTCTGTTCTAAGTGGGCCCGGACTTGTGGAGAGCCAAACTCCAACTCGGTTTGTAACACGGCCTCAGCACCATAGACTAGGAAGAAAGGGGATTGTCGTGTTGCCCAACTGACCATTGTTTGTAGAGACCAGAGAACAGATATGAGTTCTTGCACTCACCGCCCTGCATATGGTTGTAGTCGGTCGACCACCCTAGCCTTGATACCTTGTAAGACCATGCCGTTTGCGCGCTCGACCTGCCCATTGCTCTGTGGGTGAGCCACAGAAGCATAACATATCTTGATGCCAAAGTCCTCACAAAAATCATGAAAGATGCCACTAGTGAACTGAGTGCCATTGTCCGTTATGATGTGATTGGGAACTCCAAACCGGTAAATAATATCCATGATGAAGTCTTTTGCCCTGGCAGCCGTCATGGTAGCAATGGGTTTTGCCTCAATCCACTTTGGGAACTTGTCCATTGCGACAAACAAGTGTGTGAACTCTCCTAACACTTTTTTGAATGGCCCGACCATGTCGAGCCCCCAGAATGCAAAAGGCCAAGATATTGGGATTGTCTATAACTCTTTAGCTGGTAGGTGTGTTTGCCAAGTAAAGAATTGGCATCCCTCACATATCCGAACTATGTCCTTGGCATCGGTGACTGCAGTCGGACAGAAGAAACCTTGCCTGTAAGCCTTTCCGACTAACGTCCTTCATGCGGCATGGTTGCCACAAATGCCCGAGTGGATTGATTGCAGAATCAACTTGCCCTCCTCAGATGTGACGCAGCGCATAAGGACTCCGGATGCGCTTCGACGATAAAGGTTTTCTCCAACTATGAGAAATCATTTTGTTGATGTTTTACACTGGCAATAGAACTATAGGGCTATTCGGCAAGGGGAAACTCGGTGGATTGCAGAGGAACACGAAGAAGATTTTATACTGGTTCAGGCCCTTGATGTGAGGTAATACCCTACGTCCAGTTGTGGTGTTATTCCTCTGAGGTATTTGTCGATCAATGATCTCGTGTGTTGTTCTCTGCCCTCAAGGGGTGCCCAGCCTCCCCTTATATACTGGGGGGCCGGGGTACAGGATTGGAATCCCAGCCGGATACGGCCAAGGGATTTCCTTCTTAGAGATAGATCTTACCTGGCTAAGACTGTACATTCCTTATTATACAAGGCAAAGCCTACCGGGTGCTACTATATCTCTAACTACAAGACTCGGCCCATCCTCTATCCGAGTGGCCCATATGCTTGTGATGAGGTACTCGGGGCCCATGGCCTCCACAGTAGCCCCTGAGACCTTCATAGTTGAGTCACAGCTGATGCCGAGTGCTCGTCCTCCACGGTGAAGATTGCCCGAGTGCATTACTCCGGAGTACTCTGTATCCGAGTGCTTCTTCTTCCCGAGTCCTACTTCATGTCACCTGGCAACGAGGCTATGAAGGGCTTCATATTAATGAATGAATAGTGTGCACCGAATAGGCGCACCTATTAGGTGTAGCCCCCGACTTTGTGCTTAATTGTGAAGACAATTAAACATAAAGTAGTCTTTCCCGAGTAGATTACTACTGGTATATGAGACTCTTCGGTATCATGTCAACCGGAATATGATTTATAGTCTTGCCGAGTAGCATGCCACTCATATATGGGACTCTTCAGCTTCATGTCAACTGAAATAGGGGGTTTGTAGTCTTTCCCGAGTGGCGTCCCACTCGGAAGTTAGACTCCTCAGCATCATGTCAGCTGGAAAAGATATTTATAGTCTCTTTCGTGTACTGCACTACTCGTGAGTTAGACTCTTCAACATCATATCAGCCGAAATAATGTTGCTTATGGCAACTGCTGGCCTAGCATGTAGGCCAAGTACCATTGTATCAAAATAAATCCATTGCGTGGTCAGGTGTAGTCGAGAAAGATACCTGCATCCCCAATTTTAATGAAGACCAGCTTATGATCCTTATAAGGATATATTCTCGAGACCTGGTGGATAAAATAGATACCCAAACATATATATCCGAGTCAGAGGCCGTCCTAGTCGTGGAGACCAAGATGGTCCCGACTGCAGGGCCGCCGGCGCTGTCCGACCAAGGGGCGGTTGCCGAAGCTGCCAACCTAGTCCTTGAACCAACGGCTGTCGTTGAAGCCTTTGCCAGAGCCCCCGAGTTAGCCCCCGAGCCAGCTCCCAAGGCCACAGGGGCCGCCGAGGTGGGGGCCAGGACTCCATCGCCGTCATGGTCGTTGTCATCATCATCATCATCGCTGCCGCCTGAATTGCCAAACCTCCCTAGGATTGAGGTGCCACCACATAAATTTGCCAGGACATTCCGGTGGACGGCGACCGACGGGACAGCGAAAAGGTAGAAACATGACGAGACCGCGGCGAAAAAGGAGCTTGAGAACTTGCTCCAGGCCATGATTACCGCCTCTCAGGGGATTCAGGTGTCGTCTTTGTTGTGCTGGAGTCTTGATAATCTTCCTTGTGCATGCGTTCTGTCAACTGATTGTGCTCCGACTTGCTTTTCTTAGAAACTTGTCGACCGCGCCAAGAACATGAACGAGGTCCTAACCGAGGTCGCCCCTCACCTCCTGGAATTGGACCAGCTTCGGGAGCTAAAGGCCACGTTGGAGGGGCAGGAAACTTGGCTGAGGGATGCCGTCGCTTAGCTTAGGACCAAAAAGTGGGACCAGGCCAAGAAGATCAGAGGTAAGTTCCCCGCATAAACCTTCCTGACTAGGCCCTTGTTGTGATTCCTCCAGCTCTGCTGTCTCCCAACTGCCCAGTTGCGTCCTAACTGCCATGCCGAGTACTTGACTGTTTTGATGTGCAGCCCTCGAAGCCGAGTTGGAGGCCCGAGGAGAGGAAAAAGTCCGGTTGGAGGAGGCCGAGAGAACCAGGGCCGAGCTTGAAAGAAGCAAGGCCAGTCTGACAAAGGCCAATGCCGAGCTCGAGCAAGAGAAGGCCGATCTAAAGAAGGCCACCGCCAAGCTCGAGGACGAAAAAGGCGAACTGGAGAAGGCCACAGCCAAGTGGGAGGCTGACTATAAAAGTAAGCCTCCACCCTGACAATGACTTTAACCAATCCATTTATTTCTCCGTCTGCCGTTTTGCCTAACGAGTTTACTCGTCGATGAACCTGGGCAGCTGCAAGAGTCAATTCCCAGGCCCAATTTGAGGCTTACAGAGAGGAGATAAGACTTGTCTAGTGGTCGTGGAAGGCCCTCGTCGACTCGGTGAAAGGGCTCCTTGACCTTATAGATCCTTGCCCCGTGGGAACCAGCTGCAGCAGGATCCCCCAGGTAGAGCTGCGCCTTGAAGGTGCACCGAGTGCCCTGAAGAGGTACTCGGATGAGCGTGTTATTGCCGGCGTGGCCCAGACCCTGGCGATGACCAAATCTATCTACCCGAGGGCAGACATTGAAGCCATCGGGGAGGGGTTTGCCAAGGAGATGACACCTGAGGAGGCTCTGGAGCTGATAGCCGGGGCAAGGCCGA
Source organism: Oryza meyeriana var. granulata (assembly GCA_003991445.1). Classification (NCBI taxonomy): domain Eukaryota; kingdom Viridiplantae; phylum Streptophyta; class Magnoliopsida; order Poales; family Poaceae; genus Oryza; species Oryza meyeriana. Next base: position 31,307 of record RYFJ01004372.1, read on the forward strand.
CTGCAGAGATAATCACCCGAGACCTGGGTTTGTAAGAGCAATATATCATGTAGTCGGTATGTAGAAACTTTTGTGAGTACATGTGTAAATATATGTGCAATGCCGCCAAGCCCTAAGTTGTTACTCAGTTGTCATTAGTGTTACCTGACTATATGGTCTACGCCGAGTTAGTCTATAGGAACTTAACAAAAATCGTTCACCAGAAAGCTGTACTCAGGAAAACGTAATAAAGTTGTAGCAAAACTTCAGAACTTAAGTAACACAGGCTCGTATGTTATTGACAAAGCACATATGATACATGCAGCCCCCAACTCACTACTCGATTGGGACAAGCGGCGTAGTGAGTTAAGAAAGAACTGTACACATGGAAAAAAATGTAAAACTCAAGTATAGAAAGGACGTAGCCGTTCTATATTCCATGAGTTGCTAATAAGGGCACCGTCTTCAGTCTTCAGTCTGTAGGCGCCTGGCCACGTGACCTCGGCTATAATGAACGGCCCTTCCCAGATTGGGGATAATTTGTGCCTGTCTTTGGTGGTTTGTATTTTCCTCAAGACGAGATCTCCGACCAAAAAGGCGTGGCCACCGACATTGCGATTGTGGTAGCGACATAGACTTTGTAGATACCTTGCCGACTGGATTGTTGCGATGTCCCTTGCTTCTTCCACCTGATCTAATTCGACCTGTCGGGTATTATTGGAGATATCTTCTAAGTAAGCCCGAACTCGCGGAGAGCCGAACTGTAACTCGGTACGTAGCATAGCCTTGGCACCGTAGACCAGGAAGAAAGGGGATTGCCCTGTTGCCCGACTAACCGTGGTTCTGAGAGACCAGAGAACAGATGGGAGTTCTTGTACCCACCGGCCCGCATATGGTTGTAGTCGGTCGAATATCCTGGCTTTGATACCTTGTAAGACCATACCGTTGGCTCGTTCAACCTGTCCGTTGCTCCGCGGGTGTGCCACAGATGCGTAGCAGATTTTGATGCCGAACTCTTCACAGAAGTCTTGGAATGCGTCGCCCGTGAACTAAGTACCGTTGTCGGTGATGATGCGGTTAGGGACCCTGAATCGGTATAGTATACTCATGATGAAGTCCTTTGCTTGTGCCGCTGTTATTGTTGCAACGGGTTTGGCCTCAATCCACTTGGTGAATTTGTCGACTGCGACGAAGAGATGTGTGAACCCTCCCAGCGCTTTCTTGAAAGGCCCGACCATGTCGAGCCCCCATACTGCGAATGGCCAAGAAATAGGGATAGTTTGGAGTTCTTGGGCTAGGAGATTGGTTTGTCGTGCGTAGAACTGGCAACCTTCGCATGTGCGACCAATGTCCTTGGCGTCTGTTACTGCTGTTGGCTAGAAAAATCCCTGTCGGTAAGCCTTTCCGACTAACGTCCTGGATGCGGCATGGTTGCCACATATGCCCGAGTGAATTGATTGCAGAATCTACTTGCCCTCCTTGGTGGTGACACAGCGCATGAGGACACCGGATGCACTTCTCCGGTACAGATCTTCTCCGACTAGCAGGAAGCTCTTGCTTCGATGTTTGACTTGCTCGGTCTAACTGCGATCGTCTGGGAGTTCATCGTCCAGGAGGAATTTGATGACATGAGTCCGCTAGTCTTGACATATGTGCAGCACCTCGTCGGTAGCTGGGGTAGGTTCGCCTCCCGACTGCTCCGGCACCGGTTTCTTCTTGACTGATGGCTTGACAAAGATTCTAGTCGGGACTGCTTCTCGCTTGGATCCCATATTTGCCAGTTTGTCTGTAGCATCATTGTATTGTCGTAGGACATGTGTTATCTCTAGCCTGTCGAACTTGTTCTCCATCTTGCGGACCTCCTGACAGTATGCCGCCATGGTATCGTCGAGACATGTCCAGTCTTTCATTACTTGGTTTACTATGAGCTGGGAGTCCCCGCGCACAACCAGTCAATGTATGCCGAGTGATATGGCGATGCGGAGCCCGTGGATAAGTGCCTCGTACTCGGCGACATTGTGGGAAGCCAGGAAGTGGATTTGGAGAACATACTTGAGTTTTTCGCCGGTGGGGGACGTCAGTACAACACCAGCCCTGGCACCGCCGATCCGCAGAGAACCGTCGAAGTACATTGTCCAGTACTCTAGCTTTTCTGTTGATGTGGGTAGGTGAACTTCTGTCCACTCGGCCATGAAGTCGGCTAGAGCTTGTGATTTGATTGCTGTCTGTGGTTGAAAGGTGATGTTGAACGCCATCAACTCGAGCTCCCATTTAGCGATTCGGCCGGTGGCCTCGCGGTTGTGTAGGACGTCCCCGAGTGGAAACGATGTGACCACCGTGACTTGATGTGCCTGAAAGTAATGCACCAGCTTCCAGACAGTGATGAGTAGGCCGTAAAGTAGCTTTTGGACCTGCGGATATCTCGTTTTTGAGTCGGCAAGGACCTCGCTGACAAAGTAAACTAGCCGTTGTATTTTTTGGGTGTGACCCGGTTCGGGTCGCTCAACCACCAGCACCATGCTGACTACCTGAGTAGTTGCTGCTAGATATAGCATTAGCGGTTCTTGGGGCATAGGTGACACCAAGACGGGGGGTGATGTGAGAAATTTCTTGAAGTCTTCAAAGGCCTACTGGGCTTCAGGAGCCCACTGGAAGTCGTCGGCTTTCTTCAATAATTTGAAGAAGGGCATACCTCGTTCGCCCAGTCGGGAAATAAACCGGCTGAGTGCTGCCATGCAGCCTGTCAGCTTCTGGACGTCCTTCTGGTTAGTCAGGGAGCCATGTTCATTATTGCGTTGACTTTCTTAGGGTTGGCCTCGATGCCGCGATGTGAGACGATGAAGCCGAGTAGCTTGCCAGATGGCACACCAAAGGCGTATTTTTCCAGGTTCAACTTCATCTTGAATCTTCGAAGATTGAGGACGGTTTCTTCCAGGTCAGCGATGAGGTCTTGTTTGGACTTAGTCTTGATTACCACGTCATCGACGTAGGCTTCCACGTCACCCGATCTGAGTGTGTAGACACCGTTGAATTGCCCGTTGATACGTTGCTCTAGCGTTTTTCAAACCAAACGGCATGGTGATGTAGCAGTATGCTCCAAACAGCATGATAAAAGATGTCTTGAGACAGTCCTCGTCTTTCAAGCTGATTTGGTGGTATCCTGAGTAACAGTCGAGAAAGTTGAGAAGGTCACACCCTGCAGTTGAGTCCACCACCTGGTCTATTCTTGGTAAGCCAAACGGGTCCTTGGGGCACGCCTTGTTGAGATCGGTGTAGTCGACGCACATGCGCCATTTACCATTTTTCTTCTGGACCAGGACTGGGTTTGCCAGCCAATCTGGGTGGTAGACCTTTTTGATGAACCCGGCTGCAAGAAGCTTTGTAATCTCCTCTCGGATAGCATCCTTTCAATCTTGAGCGAAGGGGTGCAGCTGTTGTTTGACTGGCTTGGCATGTGTCTTCACGTTTAGGGCGTGCTCGATCACCTCCCTTGGTACGCCCGGCATGTCGGACTGTTTCCATGCGAAGATATCCTTGTTCGCTTGGAAGAAGGTGACGAGCGCGTCTTCCTATTTGGGGTCAAGTTCGGTCCCGACTAGGGTAGCCTTGGAGGGGTCGGAAGGGTCCAGGGGGATCTTCTTTGTGTTCGAGTCCGCTGAAATTCCTGACTTCGCAGCTTTCTTGGCCGAAACTGGGTCTTGCTCGACTTCTGCTGTGATGGCTTGCCGGATGCTATCGCGCCTGACTGCCGCCTCTTGTGATTGAGCCAATTCGCAACTCTCCTTGTTGCAGGTGAAGGCTTGCTTGCTGTCACTACAGAGGGAGAGGACTCCTGCTGGCCCTGGCATCTTGAGCACCACGTATGTATAGTGCGGTATCGCCATGAACATGGCGAGCGCTAGTCGTCCGAGTATCGCATGGTGTGCAATCTCGAAGTCCGCGACCTCGAAGCAGATGTTTTCCATGCGGAAGTTATCCCGCGTGCTGAAGGTGACTGGCAAGGTAATCTGCCTGAGTGGTGTCAAAGACTGGCTGGGAATTATCCCGTGGAAGGGCACCGTACTCGGCCATAAGATCTGAACGAGGAATCTTCATCTCATCCAGAGTCTTGGCTAATAGGATGTTGAGCGTGCTGCCTCCGTCTATGAGAACCTTCTTCGACTTGATGTTCTTGACAACCGGGTCCAGGACGAGTGGATAGCGTCCCGGGTGCGCAACCCGATCTGGATGATTAGCACGAGTGAATGTGATGGACGTCTCTGACCAGCACAGATAATGGGGGGTGTCTATTGTAGAGATTGTGTTGACGTCGTGTGCTGTTAGCTTCTGCTTGCACTTAGACTCATACGCAGATGGCCCTCCGAACATGTGGTTTAACTTGGCCTGGGGATCTTGAAAATCGTCGGCCGGGTCCTGATCTGGCTTATCTTTGCTCTTGTCGGTGCCAGATGTTGAAGCCTACTCGGAAGCAAACTTCTTGAGCATGAAGCAGTCCTTGGCCGCGTGCTTGCCCTTAGGGTGAAAGGGGCATGGCCCGTTCATGTCCTTCTAGTAGTCGTTGTTCCGTTGGGGCCGTGACTTAGTTCGCTCCATGTTGGCCACCTCGTTGTCTGACTTCCGCTTGCGGTTGCCAGACTTGTTTTGTGATGGCTCGTTGTCGGCTTTCGCCTTCTGGTCCTTCTGTCGGGACTCTTTTTTCTCGTTGAGGGCCTCGGCGACCGCTTTAGCCGAGTCGGCTTATTTGTTCACCTTGTCAAAGATAGCCCAGACGGATGATGGTGGCTTTCGAGTGAATTTTGCGATGAACGGGGTGTCCTTTACTCCCTTGCGAAAGGCGGCGATGACAGCCTCGTCCTTAATCATCGGGATTTTGTTGCGCTTCTCAAAGAACCTCTTGATAAATTCGCGCAGGTACTCGTTCTTCTTCTGGTGCAGTTGATATAGATCATGCTCGGAAGACGGCCTCTCGTAGGTCCCTTGAAAGTTAGCGATAAACCGCTCCCTGAGTTCTCCCCAGGAACTGATCGACCGCCTCGGGAGCCTTGTCAGCCATGTCCTCGCTGAGTCAGCTAGTGCGACTGGGAGGTAGTTAGCCATGGCTTTGTGGTCACCACCGGCAGCTCGAATTGCCAGGGTGTATACGGTGAGCCAGGACTCAGGGTTGGTTTTGCCGTCGTATTTCTTGATCCCCGTAGGCTTGAAGCCCGATGGCCAGTCAACCTCCTGGAGCTCGTGGGTAAAAGCCGGAACGCCTTCGTCTTCGAGAGGGCTCCAGCTCCGATTACGGCGGTTAAACCGCTCGTGGTTGAGGCCGAAACGGTCTAGTCGTCGTCTAGTCGGTGACACTCGTCTTCTTCGTGTACATGGCGCCTAGCATTAATGGTGTGTCGAGGTCACGTTGTAGACGAACTCGGAGGTCTTGGTGGGGCCGGCGATCGTACTGGTGACACTATCGGTTGTTGTTGTTGGTGTCGCCAAGTGATGTTTGCCGTGACTCCTCATGTGGCCGACTAGAGCCAGCCGCCCGGCATCGTGCTGACGTACATGATCCTGCCACCGGATAATCCGACCGGTTGGTCGGCACAAGTGTGTCGCCCGATTGTTGTTGCTGCTGACAGGCAGCAGCTGTAATCATCACCTTGATCTTGGTGATAGTCGGGGTGGCCTGGTGGGCAGGCCCAAGCTGGAGCGTGTCTAGCAGGGTTGCAGCAGCCACGATGTTTCTGTTGTGGCGTACAAAGATGTCGTGGTCGCCGACTTGGTCTGGAGAATTTTCTATTTGGGCGGTTCACCCAGCCTTGCGTAGCCCATCGTTGTGAGCCACGCGATCAGCTTCCTCCTATTGTCGTAGTCAGCGGGCCTCCTTCTGCTGCTCCTCTTGTAGTCGGCGCACTTCCGGTGGTGGTGTTGATGCCATGAAGATACTCATGGGGCAGGAGAAAACTCGGTAGACTGGAGGTCCGAACTAAGTGTAACCGTTGTCCGACTTCGAGTCGGAGTCCGAGTAATTGATCGGAGTAAGAACAACTCTGACCTCTCTAGACCCAATCTGAAATGGTGCTTGGCCGTGTCCAAACTGAATCGCAGGGGATCGGATCAGCCACATGGGATGTAGATTCGTGGCGTCACCGGGTCTGCCCGGGAGATTGATGATCTCTCCCCCTCTTAGCCCTACCCGGGCCGCTCGAGGCCACAGCGCGTGTCGGACGAGTGAAGGAGAGAGTTGTCCCAAGACCCGGCAAGGTGGTAGATTGCCGCAGTAACTCGTCGACGGTGGCTACAGCATTTTGTGGGCCGACTGGCGTGGAGTCGGCTGGTTCCTCGGCATTTTTGGATCGGATTTGCGTTGTCGATGTTTTACACCGGCAAATAAAACTATATGGGCTACTCAGCAGGGGAAATCAATGAGATTGCGAGGAACTCAAAGAAATTTATACTGGTTCAGGCCCTCGATGTGAGGTATTCCCTACGTCCAGCTGTGGGGGGGGGGGGGGGGGGGGGGGGGGGGGGGGGGGGGGGGGGGGGGGGGGGGGGGGGGGGGGGGGGGGGGGGGGGGGGGGGGGGGGGGTGTTATTCCTCACACTGAGGTTTATTGATCGATGATGAAGATCTTGTGATCTCATGCCCCATGAGGGCACCTGCTCCCTTATTTTGTGGGACAGGGGTACATGATCAGGAAACCAGCGATACGGCCATGGGATTTCCTCTTAGAGATAGAATTTCACTAAGGCTGTTTTCCTTCTCATAAGGTAAGCCTGCGGGTGCTATCTTAATCTAATTACATAATTCGGCCATCCTCTATCTAGGTGCAATATGCTGGTGGTGAGGTACCCGGGGCCCATGGCTCCACCTATGTACCCCTGAGAACTTCAAAGTTGAGTCACAGCTGATGCCAAGTGTTCCATCTACATAGGTGAATGATTGGCCCCGAGTGCAATGCTCCGAAGTATCTTTGTTCTGAGGTGAGTCGTTCCTTCCGAGGTGCCTGACTTCATGTGAGCTGGCGGGAGCTGCGAGGCTAGGAATGGGCTTCGTTGTAGATATATGATAGTGTGCGCCAAAATAGCGCACCTATTTAGGTGTAGCCCTGACTTTGTGCTTAATTGTGGAGACAATTTAACATAAGTCAAAGATCTTTAACCTATAGTCTGTCCCGATAGTATATTTCTACTGTATATGAGACTCTTCGGTATCATGTCACTGGGTATTTTAACTTTATAGTCTTGCCGAGTAGGGACTAACTTCGTATGCAAGGCTCTTCGCTTCGTGCCAGTCGGCATTATGTTCGATAGTTTGCCGAGTAGGATGCTGACTCGTATAGGGATTCTAACAGGCTTATTGCGCCTGGAAAGGGGGTGTTATAGTCTTGTCTGAGTGGGCGTCCACCCAGTAGCTAGACTTCGATCATGTCAGCGGGAATGAACAAATTTATACTCTCCCGAGTAGTGCACTACTCGAAAGTTAGACTGTTCAGCGTCAGTATCAGCTGGAATGGATGTTGCTGCGGATGGTGAGCTTGGTGGGCACGGGCATGTGGTGGCCGAGTCATTTATGAAATAATCCCGGCGTGGTTAGGTGTTACCGAGAAAGCTACTGCGTCCCCAATTTTTTAATGAAGACACGTTGGTGATCCATTGCAAGATATAGTCTCGGAGACCTGGTGGATAAAACGATATAAACATATGATGGTTTCTGGCAATAAGGTCTCGTGAAGCATATCGTGTGTGTACCTATCGGCTCCTGTAGTAGCACCCAGTGCGTATATTTCACGCTGCGAGCTTGTGGGCGCGGCCAACTGAGCCATGCTACTTGTAGGAACTCCATATGCTTGGATGGGGCCGCAGCACGGCGAGCTGGTGTAGGCCGCAAGCCCATTTAAGTCGGCACATGGGGTCTATAATTACGGGAGAGAGAAAGGATTCTTCATGCTTCCCACCATCAGCCCTGTATTTTTAAAATTAAATATCCCTTAATGGTGAGAAATTAATGATCCGTGTTGAGGTCTTCTGGTCCCGCCCCATTTCGCCTGTTTGTCAGCTAGGGTTAGCTGCTGCTACTGTTAGCTGCTGTCTACTGTTCCTTTTGAACTCGGGTGATTCCAGTCGCTTCGTCGTATTCCAATGACCCCCAGACCGCTTCGCCGGAATGCTCTCGCCGCCAACTATGTAAGTAGCTTGGTATCCTGCGGGTGCGCCGGGGAATGCCTGCCGACGCTTCAGATTGGTGGCTCGGTGAAGACTGAAGCTGTGGAGAGTCCAATTGAAGTTGCCCAGTCATGAGGTGATCCGTTTGAGGCCGTGCTGAGGGTGAGTTGGTCCCAACCAATGCTAGCGAACAGTAGTCTTGTTCTTTTTTTGATCAGGTTTGTGCCTTCCCTCTTCTGCGTTCTTCCGCGCATCTTATTATATGGGTTGGATGTGTGATTTGAATCCAACTCCGATTCTTCAATCTCCATATTTGGTTATCCTACGAGTGCATTTTGGGTGGTGGGGACCCATTTAATTTTTTAGGCAACTGTTCCACATCAAACCCCAGCCCTCCAAGATAATACAATGTGATTGGGGGGGCTGGTTCTCCCCAGTTGAGGAGTGATGGGAAGAAAACATAGTCTTGATCTTCCCCGTTGAATCTTCTTGAAAGGCCTGGCACAAGGAGTGGTGTTTCTTTTGCGCAGATCTGGCGTCTCTTGCGTCTCATGTCACCAGGGTTGCCACGGTAGTTTTTTACCGAAGGTTGGTCTTCAGCCAACCTTGAAGAGAGTGGGCCAAGTAACCAATTGCTGGCAAAATTAGATAAGCTTAAGGAGCTGGCCTGACTGGGCCTTGGGTGGCCCGGCGTTTCCCTGACTCAGCGTATCCAGCCGCTGAAGGCTGAGGAGCGCATTCGCTGGATTTACAGGGCAAACATGATCCCGGCCAGTAAAGCCATGCGAGGCCAACAAGGACGCAAGGTGACGGAGCCCTGTTTGGTTACTCTCAATGTGATCGAGACGAAGATGATAACACCACATCGGCGGCATATAGCTTCCTTCGGGGCCCCGCTCCAAGGTAACCTTTGGTCTTTCTTCTGTGTTGAATGCTGTGGACCTTGTATTGCGATTGCCCAGTATTGATGTGATATTGTTGTTGAATCAGCTATATGGTGTAAGGACTGTCTACGAGGCTCGCTTCGTTGTTCAGCACAAGTCAAATCAAAGACAGGCGAGGAGCCCCCTGCTGCGCCGCAAGCCCGACTCGCGAAGAGGCGGGGAAAGCCTGTTCTTTGATCGGGGCGGGGGGCCAAGACGCCACGTGCCGTGGAAGGGAAGTCGTGAAGGTAAAGGGATTAATCGCCGTGCGCGTGGGCACCAGGCGATCAGTCCAGATTGGGAGCATTAAGCTGAGCCAGAAACGTTGCTGAGCCCAGCAAAACACTGCGAAGTACAAGGTCCAAGGACGGCAGCGCGAAGCATACGGGTGCCTGAGTTAGCCACGCCACATGGGGCCTCCTCAGTCCGAACGGGCCGCCGGCAACCGCCTTCAGACCTCCCGGCCGGACAGACGGGGCGTAGTGCTCTGCCGGACTTTGATCGCTGGGCGAGAAATCATGTTCTTCCAAGAGGGTTAGGCTGGCTCTGGATCTTCTGAGAGTGTCTTGTCTGTTGCAGTAGTATTTGATGTCTTGTTTGCCATGCCAGGAGGGTGCCGATAGTCGATCTCAGGAACCGCCGACCGCTTCCCCTTGAAGAGCCCGCCCCAGCCGGCCAGCGCCCGCAGAGCAACCCGCTGAGGCCGGGTGGCATCCTAGGTCCAGAGCACTGAGTGGTCCTTGACTTGCGGGGCCCGCTGGTGCCAGCCCGACCAAGGAGCGGTTGACCTGGTTTCTGCCCCAGCCCCTAAGTCCATGCCCGTGCCGTGGGCGTTGCTGGAGCCCCTCGAGTCGCCTCGAGGCATGGGGGGATGCCAGTGTGGGGGGCAAGGACCTCGCGTCAGTGGTCAGTCGTGGTGTGCGCCGTCGTTGCCGCGCCAGAGATCATGAACCTTCCCGGATAGGAGAGCTCTCCGGCGTAGTTCCCCGGCGTTCAGCTAAGGGGCGCCTGTGGATGAACCGCGAAGAGGTTCAACTTTGATGAGGCCGCAGCGAGAAAGGGAAACGCGAAAGCCTGTTTTTGGGCCTTGCGCCGCCATCGGGTCCAGGGAACGTTCGGGTACTATATGCAAAGTGGGGTTTTGTTCTAAGGGGGTCTCTGTTCTGACAGTTGACTCTGCTTTGCTTGTTCTCCTCCTTAGCAGAAGCGGTAAGATCGCATGAGGGATGACCGAGATCTGAATAGAGATGGCGCCCACCTCGCAGAATTAGGCAGTCTGGGGCGTTTGGAAGGCCGCGATGGAGAGCGAACGCGGGGAGGAAGCTTGGCTTGAAGGAGTTTGTACCGCTCAGGATGAAACTTTGGGCCAAGCGGGAAGATTAAGGGTAACTCCCCCGATGCATCTCTCCTGACTGAACCTGCTGGTATTTCC
>RYFJ01004373.1:0-102348 GCA_003991445.1 Oryza meyeriana var. granulata
AAAGAAGTCGGCGGTGAATCAGAGGAGAACCAGAAAGCCCGAACCAGATAGTGATGGGGAAAACACCTAACCCTTAGGGCCTCTCAGCGATCTCCGCACCTGCGCCAGATAATCGGCTGATACCGTTCTACTGTAATGTGTTGTCCGGCCGCCAACACTTAGAAATCCGGGACACTGTACGGTGGGCAACGGAACCCGCTGTCAAAACCACTAAGGACTTGGTGCCGGATAGCACGTGACGCTTCTCCTGGGCTTTGATCCCCGAACTGCTCCCGCGTTCTATTCCTCACCCGTGCCGACAAATCTTCCGCTGCCTTGCATTCTCGTGATCTGGTGGTACGGCGGCCGGCATCGCGGGTGCAGCCCGATTCTGTATTGAACTCCTTCTGAAAGACTGGCGGCCTACTCCGCCGGATAGTATCCTGCGTGGTATCTCACCATAGATAGTCGGTGATATCCGGAGATCTTGTTGCCCCCAGCTGTTGGCGCGATCAGTTTCTGATAATCCTGCTAATGTTGTATATAACTGCCTGGCTCTAGTCTTCGGATGAGGAAAACGGACCTGGAGTCGGCCTGGGCAACGTCGATCCATCAACGATCTATTGATAACGTTACATGCAATGGTATTTTACTAGATCCCTTGACTGATTGATGATGTGCGGGTGCCAGCCCCGGTCGTTGACAATCCCTGGAAGGTCTTGATGGGGACTCTCAGTGTGTGCGGCTCGATCTCCACCCACTTTAGGTTTGGAAACTGAGACTATGCGAATCGCCGTTGTCCTTGTGCCATACCGAGGACAAGCATCAGCTTCTGGAAATCTTGCCAGGTCTGTTCAACTGTTTTTTTGTTCTTCAGTAGATCTCCATGTGAACGGATTACTTGTCCGCCTTGATTTCTTTTCAGACATGTTGAAATCTGATCTGAAACAATTGCATTTGTTGGAATTCGCTTAAACTCGGTCCACCAGCGTGCCAAAAGGTGAGCACCCGGGGTCTGGTCGCGTCTGGCAGCGGCGAAGGCTCTGGGAGATTTCTTCACTCCAGTCACAGTCTACGAGTTTGAGGTCTAAAAGGCGCCAGTTCAATGACTCACGTAAATACTGACAAGGAGGAAAATATTAGACGTGCGTCAATTGAGCCAATCGGCTGCAACCCGCATCTAGACTCTTTCCACATTCGCCGATCGCCAGATGCACACTGTAGCACTCACATCGCTCCGTCCCAGATGACGGCAAGACATAAATAATATAAATAAATATCATGCCTTGCGTCATCGAAGGATACTTGTCAAAACCGGCTAAAGCTAGATAAATAAGCAAGTATAATACGATAAGTGCAATCAAATAGTCTAGTGGATCATGGGATTTAATGTCATGGTGTCTGTATGAAGGTTGCCAGTCACCCCGGCCCTTGCCATCCAGAAATTACACGTCGCTACCCGAGGCCCAATACGGTCCTTACCTGCCATGCCGGGTCTACCTGGGTCGTGCCGAACCTCGCTGCAGGTGTGGACCGCCAGAAGAACCCATCGTCATCCCAACCGATTGTAACAATAGCAAGCAGGAACGAATAAGTAAGTGCACTAACGAATAAATAAGAATAAGCTAGCGCTGCTGCCTTATAAAGCGAAACAAGGATAGACATGAATAAGATGTAAATCGGCTTTAACAGTAACTATCGCTAACACCCGATAACACCTAACGGACAACACCTCGGCTTTAAAGTAAACCGGCACAGTAGATCGACTAACCGTTGCAGACAGACCTGAAACAATAGCAATGCCTCAATGAGTCGATAAGATATATGCATCGTGAGAAATAACTACCGCATACATCATAAAGCCTGCAGACAACGCATCGGCTAGGGATCCTATCACTAGGTTCAGTAGGTCGGACCCTACCACCCATGCAGCACACGAACGATGAATAAATGCGCGTCCCAGTAACGTCCTACAATCTGTCACACGTGAGTATATACTTCAATGCTATGTAATAACTGAAGCGCTGGCAGCCATAAGATAAATAAATATAGGGTAGCCGACTACCAAAACAGATAGACATAGACTCACCGAGGAAACGTCCAGCCGTGTAGTCGTGTACGAACTTACCCTCTCGCAGAGTTCCGGACCTCACCGATGCGCCCGCCGAACGGATCCCGTCGAGGGTGGCGATGCGCCGAAATTTGTAGTTGATCGGTGATGATTAACAAGAGTCCAGGGCATACGTATATGCACCCGAGCCGATTACATGAGTCTTAATAGGACACGAATACTGATTCCTATCTATAACAGAAAGCGCTAACGACCCTGACCCGGACAGAGTCAGGTTTCCTAAAAGAATAACCTTTTCCTAATAACTATAGTAATTAACTGCCACGCAACCTCACGCGTCTTCACGGCTCCTCTCAACTCGGTCTGCTTCTTGGGTCAAGTCCATTATCCGACTGCAAACCGTCCTCTTGACCGAATACGATATAGGTCCTTACCAATTTTTGGCGTTAACACCGGGGCATGTCCCCGGGAACATTACGGGACCTTCCGGTCCGGCCTCCCTGCGGAGGCCCCCCCGGAGCCACCTCCTCAGTCCCGGGCATGTCCCCGGTGAACTATTACCGGGACCTTCCGGCCCGGCCTTGCCCCGGTCCCGGGCCCTCCTCATCCGGGGCACGTCCCCTGGAACATTACTAGGACTTCCCAGGACGGCCTCCCGCCCCCCAGTCCCGGACCACAGCTTCAAGCCCGGGTCGTCCCGGCACATTACTGGGGGACATCCCGGGCCCGGGTCTCCCCCGGCCTCCGGGTCCCACCTCCTCGCCCCGGTCGCGTCCCCGGGTCACATGCTGGGACTCTCGCCCAGTCTCCCGCCCCCCGGTCTCCCCGCCCCACTTCGGCCCACAGCTTCAGCCCCGAGGCACGACGCTTGTGCGCTGGAGGCCGATGCTCTCTGCCCCGGCACGAGCCTGACTCGAGCGGGTCAACTCCCCAACTACCCGCATAATGACGAGGCGATGGGGGCGTCGCGCTCTGTCGCCCGCTCAGACAGTGCCGCCTCTCGTACGCCCCCCGTGGCCGCTCCCTGTGCAGTCAGAGAACGTTGACTAGAGGGCTTCATTTTATCCACGCTCTAGCAGTGAAGGCGTACGCTGTCACATCTTCATCGAATTCACCTAGCCGCCCAAGCAGCCGCCGAAGCAGCATGCGACCCGAGTGCCGAACCAATCTGGCGTGGCTCAGCAGGCCCGCGTGCGGCAACAAGACATACCGGGTGCCCGTCAATACCGCGGCAAAAAGCATTCTCCTACATGTGAGCTAGCATGTGGACTCGCCCTATACTATGAAAGGAGATCCATGCTACGGGAGGGGGACTGGTTCGATCGGCTTCTGCGTTGAGCTTAGCTTCGAGAGAGACTGAGTTCGCCCAAGTTAGAGCTAGCCTCTGAGCATCCCATCGAGAAACACCCTTGTAAGAACAACCCACATTCACTCCCACATTAAACACACAGGAGTAGGTATACGCCTCCGCGGCCCGAACCTGTTATACTTCTCATGTCTCCCTTGCGTGCCATCTCTCGCCTGGCTCCCGGTTCCCGGCATATTCCACCGACGTTTGCTGCCGTCCTGCGAAAACTCCCCTGCCGAACCTCAAAGGTTGGGGGTCCCAGACTCCCCGCGGTTGGAGTTCACTCTAGCCTGTCTATGAAATTGTGGATGGGCATTAAAGACAGCCGCTTCATATACTAAATAAGTCAAGTGGCTGCCAAACACATTAATATAAAGTATTTCGTTGTGAAAGATAGAATCCAGGATCAAACAATTAAAGTTAAGCATATAAGCACTAAGTTAATGCTCGCGGATCCGCTCACTAAAGGTCTACCACCCATTATTTGTAGAGTATATTCCGGCATAGATTAGTAGATAGCCTATACGTGTGATTCTGGAATAGGGCATAAGATATCAAACAACACCACCTATTAGAGAGTAATTGTTTCTATCGAGTAACTTTGATGACTATAGATACTGTTGTCGTATTGACGTTTCATTGATCGCTTGCGACACATATTTTAGTTCGCCATACTATTAGACTTAACTTCGATTCTTACCCTGAAGATCAAGTGGTGAGAAGTTGCGTTTTATCTAATGGCCACCAGCCATTGTAGTCGTGTGCTTGGCTCCACCAATCCTACATGCCACTTACGAATGTGGCCAACGATTCGCCTTATTGTGCATGATCGGAAGCGCCCGTTTTTCTTCCTAAGACGTAATCGTCCTGATCTCCCTCTAGCGCTAAATTGATAAAAAGGGGCTACGCACGTGAATGGGTTATCTTTCTCATGCTAAGCCTACCCTGCGCGATGAGTTATTATAGGTGTCGGAGGTTTGTCTAAGAGCTGGAAGGACGATCGAGTATCCGCCTGTCCCCCATTTAACGTGTGTGTACTTCCCTCGTGTTGGTCAGGTTGCTTGCACTTTCTCTGACGCCTGCTGCTTCCTTTCTCTGGCCCCCTCTTCCTTTCTTAGATCCTCTAATCCTATAGTCCAATCGACGATTTGAGGGTGTATCGCCACATGCGTCTACATAGAGGAGACGAATCGCCGAGGGACGCTTTGCCTCGCGATCCTAAGACACTTAGGTAAGAACCATCGAATTGATCTAAACTCCCTAATTGCCATCACGTACCGGTGACAGCAAACCAGCACCAAAAATACGCTTTTCTTACGCAAGCAGTACCTCCATCGGCTCCACAGCAGTCCCAAAACTGAAGCGGTCAGTGACTTCACTCAACTTCCATAATAATTTAAGGTGATTTATGTGTAGGCTAAGGATTAGAGTAATCTTAGAGCTATACATGGCACTTAATTCCTGTTTTTTTTTCTATCCTGCTTCTAAAGGAGCCCAAGCTAGTTGTCTTTTTACATGGTGATGACGTCTTTTAGTTGACATCTCACCAGTCAACAACTCACTAACACCGCAACTTAGCAGGTCTTGGTAGGGAATATAAAGTGGCAATGAGGTAGGAAAAATCACTAACATTTTGATACATAAAACAATAATCAGTGTTGTTTAGTCAAAGTATAAAATTAACTTTTGAAGAGTTTAGTTGTAAAATATCAGATTGACGTATTTTAATTATGGTTATTTCCCTGTACATTGTAAGTTGTAAAATTGACCTAACTAGCAGCTCCTCATATACTAATTTATATAGAGAAGACACTAGTGATTGATGATGGAGTCGTGGTGATGACCTACTTATTAGGGTTCAAATCCTGATCCCATAAATATTACGTATATGCATGTGCTTTAATTTTAATAGGTTTTTAGTGAGGCTAGGGAGTCGCCATCGGTCGTTGTGACTCCATCTGTCTGAGTGTTTGTTAGAAGCGCATTTTAGGTGGGTGTAGTATGGTTACCGTATATGTATTGTGGTGTGTATGCGTATACATCTTTCATGTTATTTGAAAAAAATAATTATATATAAAAACTAAGAAACTAATTATGATCACTATATGAGTTGTGATCATTATATATCTATAAATCTGGCATAGTTATATATATATAGCGTACATCCTTCGCGATTTCCTGTCAATTTCATGCACGAAATTGAGGAGTCAAAGTCATGCACCCCGACCAAGCCTAGTGGATATCAAAAGCGACGTGAAAGAAACAAGAAGCTAGCTAGCTAGGGAGCAAAGAGAAAGCCCAGATTAATTATTGGATTATGAAAATGACGCAGTACGTACGATAATCCATGCAAGAGCTACATGACAGCTTTTTCTCAAAATATAAAAAGAGAGAGCTTGCTGACAGCGGCAAATTAAAACCTTTGCATTTGTTCATCATTAATTAAATAATTAGCTCCCTAACGACAAGTGATGGATTTCGCTTTCTTCAGCGGAAGGTGTAACAGAAAGCTGCTGGCTTGTAGCCGTAGCTGCTAGGTACTCCTGTGTGCAAAGCTAGCTCACATCTTCATCATCATCATTAATTATCTAATTAATTACAATTAATTAGAGACATCTTGCATGCATGCATATGGGATTAGAGGACCATGCACAGGAGGTAGCAACTGTGAGAAAGTAACAGTGCACTTGCCATATAGGATGGGTTTGAGATAGTTTTTTCTTTAAATTATTGATGCAGATTTTTTTAATATAATAAATTAATATTTTAAAAAATAAATTTCACAAATAGTATAGAATAGGTGGTCTAATAAATGTAGTAGAAGAAAGTTTTCTGAGAAATTGTATTTTTAGATGTATGGAACAAATAATCTGTTTCAAAAGTTTGAAAAAAAAGCAGAAAAGAACACAGCCTAGTACATACATATATGCGCTTTTGAATAATTTAATTTGTTTGCTGAATTAATATTCCTTTTTTAGTAATATTGGAAGCCTAGCTTATTTTAGAAGAGTTACTTTACATATTTTCCATATGTATGGCGCATACTTGATCCACGGCACATATTTTCCACACAGCCTAGTTTCATTTTCTTTGACATGTGGTCGCTGGTGCTGTCTAACCGTCACGAAAATCATTTTGGACTTCACAAATATATCTTTTAGTAGTGAATCCGAATATGAACATAATCATGGTAATATTATTTGTTCAAACAAATAAAATGTAATTCAAACATAAATCAGTGCGCCTTTAGCAAAATCTTATACTTCTCATATTTAGTTGTATGTATATTTGATGGTCACATCAATCTTCATGTGTGTATCATGCTAGTTGAGATATCCTATCATATTGAAACAATTAATGCCAATATGTGTACCAATTGGTAGGATAATTTTGCAGCTAGCTCCAATAAACAGTGAATAAATCCATCAATATATATATGCCTTAATCATGCCACTGTGTTAACTTGGGAAATTATTTTCTCATTAGTACTTGATTAATTAGTTGTTGTTTCTTTTCTGGCAAAAATCAGCAAACTGCCTAGGATTGAGTCAATCGACCTAACAAAGCACATGGTCGAGGAGGCCGGCCAAGCAAAAGAGGATGTCACTAATCGCACACGTAAGACAAAGTTAAGAAAACACCACGCAGATGATGGCTAATTAATTGTTGTTGGAATCACCAATCAAGCAAACATACAAGAGATAAACACATACTCTCTAGGTAGCTATAGCTACCCAGTAGGGTTGGGCCCTGGTAGTATACTATATATCTTATATATTGTTATATATACAGTCAATTATAATTAAACAAGTGATGTTTGATTAAGTAATTACCGAGAAAATATTCCATGCTAAATGGGGAACACGACATAATTAAAGTATAGATGGCGTGTAGTAGCGTACTATACTATCACACAATAATTAACCAGCGAAAATTAAGCGTATACACATGGCTTTGCTAGAGAAAGGCCGGCCGGTGGCCTGGTACAAATTAACAAGTTAAATAAGAAGATAGTGAATATAGATTAATAACAAGCCTACAACGGGGAAAGGCCTTCAGTGCTGAGCAATATGTCCTATCTGTACTGGGTAACAATACTAGAATTCCGATACTGACAAGGCCACTCATCAGTATCAGGTAATTGCCTAGTAACGGTGACGCCGTAAAAGAGTCTAGGAGGGAGCATCGAGAGGTCAGTAGCTTGGTCTATTGAACAAATCGATACTGATGACCAGATATTATTAGTGCTGGTTTAAAATATTTACAATCTTCACCGATGATATTACTTGATGGTTGATAATTACATCAAACTAGCACTAATATGATATCATCAGTACGGTCCTTGCCAGTAGGCTTGCACCACGCGCTTGGCTGCTAGGCCTTTCAGTGCAGGGTTTAGGACACTCGGCACTGATAAAACGGCCCAAAAATACAATGTTTGTGTAGTGATATAATATGAAAGTATATATAATCCATTTACTAATAAAAGGCAGGGCCTGCAGATTAAGCTGCATATATCACTGATATGCGTTATAAGCATCTTTTCTTCCTTTCTGCACTGTTTGTGAGCCTCTTTATAGTGAACATACTATAATATATTAGTGGGATTGTATTAGTATCCGACGGTTCAGATTCGCTCGATACTAATAAAACTTATACTTATAGTATATGTAGTATATGTAGTATATGTAGTATATATCACTAGTATAATTAGTATAAGAGTATTATGAAAAAAATAAAAAAGACATATATGTAATTTGTTAGTTATTTTTGACTGATATTATTATGTATTTTTTATCAACCAACCGCACGGATATTCGTGCTAAATGAGATGGCGTCGGCGTCCGATCGAACTGATTGGAATAGAAAACATTTTCTGGGACTAAAATACCCTCAGTGCAATTGGGTAATTTTATAATTAACATATTTACTAAAAATACCCATTCAAATAAATGGTTAGATTTTAACTATACTACCTCTCCCACTATTAGTATATTGTCCTGTAAATGACTCCTTTTACTGGCTACCACAAAATCCAGCATATGCAAACTGATCAAGAAAAGCAAGGCAAAGCAAGCACTGAAAGCACATGGGCCTGATCCATTGCTGTGTCCATTCTAATTATTTTCTCAATTAACCCCTAGTTAATAGTTTCCAAGTGATGGCTATTTGTTAGATTTAATTGCAACACAATGCACATTTACATCACAGATGTTGCAATTAAATCACAGACTGAAAATAAATGAACCGAGGGGCCCACAAGAAACAAACCCTAATCGCAGATTGTCGGCTGCTTTGCGCCGGGTTCTCAACATGAGTGAGTGATGGCAACCACCGAACCGACTACACCGTCAGCCTTATACATGTAAAAACTACAAATGCCGAAGATCCAGCATAGCATGCACGACAGTAGTAGGTTACGAGCTAGGTTATGGAGGATCTTGTCAATCTATACCCTATATGTTTTCTTGAGCAAGACTGGTGCTAGGTTAAACGCCTTCAACATTGTTGATGTAACACACACACACACACACACACACACACATATATATATATATATATATATATATGAACTCTCTCTTTTGTATTTCTAGGAGTATGCACTCTCACTTACATGCATATACTTTTTATAGGGGTAGTATGTATTATTTTTTTTTTAAATAGTAGTCAGTATACTTTTTTTTTATAAGCGTATATACCTATTTTATTTAGTAGCAGTAGAATATCTTTTTATTTTGTAGCGTATATATCTTTTTTATTGTAGTGGTATTACTTTTTTATTTAGTAGCAGTATATATCTAAAGCATCGATCGAGGACTGGCTACAAATGGACGATAGATGCAAGTAGGAGTACATACTCCTAGGAGTATAACCATTTTCATATATATAAGTGTGTGTGTACATCATATGTTTAGGGTGTGCTTATTTGAGGTTTATTCTTCTAATAGTAACATGCCCAATAGGCCAAACCCATACGATTAGGGATGGGTTGAGAGGGTGGATTGAGGATTGTATCTCCTATAGTGTTGCCACATGATGTGAAAAGTTGCGGATGCATGCACATGGCCATGTGAAGAACAAACAGAAGGAGGATGCTCATGGTTCGGATCGGCTCGTATCGAGTTCGACTTGTATCATATTGAACTCATAATTATAATGAGTCAAATCGAGTTGAGTTTTAAGATCATGAAACTAATGAGACAGCTCATGAGTTGTTCTCTTAGCTCACTCGTACAAAAAATCACCATATCTTTCTATACTTAGTGCTTCTTAACTAGTGTTTAGTCTTTAATTTTACTTGTAAACTATTTGTATTTAGTGAGTTCTTTGGTAGTTAGTCTTTGTTATTACGTTAATATATGATAAAATGGTAAGTGAAATTATAAAGTTGATATAAATGATATAGAGCTTGTTAACAGCTAACAAGCCAGCTCATGAGCCGAGCTACCCTTTTAGCGTGGTAACAAGCCGACCAAGATGGCTCATTAACCGCCCTAGGATTTGAGTAGAAAGTTAATCGAAAATGTTATACATCAACACATTTTTGGGGCAAAATTACGTGAATTTTTGTCCTTGTGGTTTGCTCTATGATTTATGGCATTGTCTTTGTCTCGGCGAGCTCCTGAATGGTAAGGTCAATTTGTGTTGATGTTGGGTCGGGAAGGGAACGGTGGCCCGGACTGAGCTGAGCAGATGGTGGTGGTGCCACCTCTACTGCAGAAGAAGAGGAGGATGGTGGGGCCATTGTTGGCGGTGGAAGAAGCTTGTCATTGAAGTGGTTAGAAGGCGGTGGGAGATGATAGCAGGAGTTGACAGAGACAGAGAAGACGACGACAGAGCTATAAATAATGGAGGAGAAGTAATGAAATAGGACTATAGCGGCGTGGTCCGTAGACTTAGCCGCGAGGCGGAGTGTGGTGGAGAATCTCAGGATGATATGGCCGGAAGAAAATGTCGAGTGGCATATATACAGCCCAAAGTAAATCGTACGTTTCCACAATCCACCCGACAGAACGCATATAGCCACAATATATAGTGCGTGGAGATGCAGGTCGCTTTCGACGACGCATGTACTAGGGTGGATCCAAGGTCCAATTATGGTGTGCAATATGCATGCATGATGGTCGATTAATTGGTCCGGCGCCGGCAACCCGCTCCGGGATATCGGATCGATATGCATGATTTCATGATCATCATCTATCCATATATAATCCATGCGTCCGTCATCTCCTACCTATTCGATCGGCATCAACGACCTGCATGCAGCAGCTAGCTCTAGAGCTAGCTATCATCTGCATGCTTTGTTAATGGCGTCCGGTACTAGACACGTACAGTGTCCGTTGACCTGTACATCCTCCTCTGACACTATTAATACGAGCAGCAAGCAAGCTGCTTGTAATAAGTACACTTAATGCTGTGCTGGCAGTCAACTCACTCAACGTGTTTATAGGCTATATATAGCTATTGTACGACCAGTACGTACTTGCTTGCTGGCAGCCGTTCGAGATCGTAGCTTTCAAGGGACACGAACGTACGTCTTCCATGGATTCCACGGCGGAGATCTCCATGCATGAAAGTTTCTTACGGGTCAGTGTTCCAAATATCAAATATAATCTTCGTATGGAGAAGGTGAAGTTGAATAAAACGCTAAATGATCTTTAAGAAAAAAAACGAATGGACCAAAGCCATGGAGAGGAGCTATATATATATAAACAGCTATAGATGCGGAGCGGCCTTGACACTATTTCACAACTAATAATTCTGCTCCTTTTTCACCTTATAAGTTCTTTGGACCGCAAAAATCTAGGCAAAGACTCTCCTCACATAGATTAAATCCATAGTGGAAAGGTCTTTAATTCTATGAAGGCATATCTAAATTAGCAAACTATAGATTTAGAGCACTGTCAAACACCCTCTTAGCTAGAGAGGCGGTAGTACTAGCCAATATTTGATAAGCAACTATAACATGGTCATTATATAAGTTGTTCATGTATTTAAAAAAGAATGTGACATTATAAGTGCACTTATATCATTTTTATGTATTGTTTTGGGAGAAATGAGTTGAAACTTTTTGGGAGAAATTTAGTCTAATTTCTCACCCTTAGATCAACACCAAGATTCACATTCTGGCAAGCAAAATCATTATTTTCTCTGGTAAGATCACCAACTCTGGCGGTGGCAAGGGTAGTGGTGACAGGCTGCTAGGACATGCAAGGTTTTCAGGTCATGGCCAAGCTCACTAGAAACCATTGGATTTAGGATGTACAAGTTAGATGAGGTCCAATACTGATTTTTTTTTTGTTAAAACAGAAAAGATAAGAGCTTAATGGTCGTGACAGTGAATCTGCCATCCCGATGACTCTATTTTATATCTTTGACCAACTACTCCTTAATGTACTTTTATATAACAAAATAGTCCTACATATTGTGGTTCTATGCTATTTGATCTCTAATACAAGTTTATTATACAAAAGCATCTATACGGATGGGTCCTTTCTAATAACCTCACAATTATTTTCTTCCAAACAATACTAAGCATACATATAAGTTTTATTTATCTGTAACAAAAGCACGAGTATCTGACTAGTTCTATTAAAAAGAATAGAAAGAAGCATAGATCCAGTTTTGCAGTTACAATTCGGGAAAAAACAGATGCAACAACCAAGACAAAAACAACTAGAATTATTTTTATTCCTAAGTCCCACATTATGCTAATCTCCTCCCAGCTGATATGCGCCACTTGCATCTCAGTTCTTGATTCTTGTTCAAAAATTATTTTATTCCTTTCCTTCAATTCCATACATAATTCTACCAGGTCCCAATTAGGTATCCATGGAGGTCCAATTTTGCAAAATCTGCTTCAGTTCACTCTCTGATTCATGGATATGGATCCTCTACAGTCTACACATTACTGCAGAGGATCCACACCGTCGATCCATATATAGCACCATGGAACTTTTTTTTTCATGCATGGATATTTGGAATTGAAAGAGCGTATATAGCATCACATTGTTTGGACATGATTGTACTGTAGCTTATGAGTAGTCAGACGCTGAAGAAGGAATGGAGAAGCAAAAGTTGTCTTCCACGAGCTGTGTTGTGCTGAAGATCCTATATGACATGCACATGGGGTTATCACTTGCATTACAAGTAAAATTCATATCTGAACAAGGTGACAAGCTCAGCACTTACGCGTCACAGGTCATATGGCTTTGGAAGTTGAATATTCCCTCTAATTTTTAATATTTGACATAATTAAATTTTGGATATAAGTTTAATCGTTTGTCTTATTCAAAAATTTTGTATAAATATATAAAAAATATAGATCATGCTTAAACTACTTTTAATAATAAAGCAAATCATAACAAATAAATAGTAGTTATATAATTTTTAAATAAGTCAAACGTATGTCTAAAAATCAAACATTAAAAGTTGAAGGTAGTATTTCACAGTGGAATATATGTTGCATGCCTTGAAAAAAAAGATCAACACTGGAATGTCACAGGGCTGTATATGGGATGTTCCAACCTGATCTCTTTTTTTTTTGGCAGATGGGATGTAACTAATTAAAAAAAAGATGTATGTTAACTCTTGCAAAAGAAATCAACTAAGAAGAGAAAAAAAGAACAAAACGTTAATTAATTACAGAGTCATCGAACAGTAGCATGCATGCATGTGACCCATACGCGGCGCCGACATGCATGGGCATACAAGTCGATGAGATTCTGATTTATGATTAATTCTCACCGCTCAAGTCTGCCTCGCTCTCCATCGTATCACGTTCTCAGAAACGCTTGCCGTATTAATTTTTCAGAGCAATGGGGCTCACATCACATGATGACAGAGACCCATACTGTCCTATACACGTCGCTGCTCACACTGTTCTTCCTCCAGCTTCTCCATTGGCCTATCATATTGTTTTCACGTTGTTAATATATACCCTCGTTGATAGCTTACTGCATGTTGAATGATGGATGAATCTTAGTTTCTGACAATTATTCAATGGCACGAATAATGAATGAAATATTAGAAAGTTAAATAGTTGATTTAAAAAAGATTTCTAAGAAATATCGATGAAATAAATTTTTAGAGAAACCGTACCATTTAAGTTGCTTAAAAAACGTGTCAATGATAATCTTGTAGTCCATAAGCAAAAAAAAAAAATGACCTTAATTATCTCAAAAGTTTCGGAATTCCGACTCCATCGTGTTCTCAAGATTAAACAGATGGAGGATAATTAAAGTTTGTTAAACCGTGCAGGAATTAGTATGTGTATGATGGCCATGATGCTGATATATAACTGTGAACCAGTACACCACACGCTACAGCTGACAGCGAGATGACTGACTTCAAAGCCGCCTGTCTTCCAACGACGGGGGCATCAGATTGCGACATCAGAAAAAAAAAATTTCAGAGTACTTGAAGGCAGCAGGATGGGTTCGATCAAATTCTTAACTTGTAATCACATAGTATTTTGTCTTGGGCACTGCTGAAATGCTGCCACAAATTCAAGGGTTCAGCTATGACGTCAGATGTTCATCAGACTTAACTGATCATCAGAATATAAGAAATATCTTTCGACTCAGGAGAGCAACAATTTGACACCACAGATTTCTCAAGACATTACTGGGGAGCACCAACTGGATTTTTTACATTTTATTTTTTTAAAAAATTATTCTATAAATAGATTCTTAGAGAAACTTATTTCAGAAATAAAACATTTTCTTGGTGTTAGGGTAATTGGTGCCGAGATCCAACGTCTCGGTGTCAACGACACTGGCGCCGACACCCTCACCCCCGTGGCAGCGTTGACGTGAAGGATCGGCGCCAAAGAGACTGATATCGAGGACCTATTTATAAATAACTTATTTTATAAACAGACTCTTAGAAAAGTTAAAATATAAATAACTTATTTACAAATAGATCATCGGCGTCAAATACACTACCACAGAGGATCTATTTATAAAATAAGTTATTTACAAATAGGTTGTTGACATCAATCTCTCTGGCGCTGACCCCCTTCATATTAACGGCCAGTGTTATCATAGGGGCAAGGGCGTCAGCACCAGCGTCGATAGCGCCGAGACGTTAGACCTTGGCACTAATAACCCTGGCGCCAAAAAAAGGGTCCATTTCTCGAATAAGTTTTTTAAGGGTCTATTTATAAAATAAGTTTTTAAAAAGAGATAAAATATAAAAAATCATGGGAGCACCAATATGAAATCGTATGTACATGAATATGAATTTGAACAACAGTTTATGACTTGCTAGAATATGGTATTTCAACAGGACTTAGATAGTATGATGTGTTACAATCAATCTGCCAAGCTACAGCCATGACGAGTTCCAATTTTGGAGATTATTTACACAAAAGGCGGTCATAGAAGAACCCTTCGACCACAGAGATAGAAGGATCTCTAGAATATGTAGATGAATTCGGCATAACAGAGTATGATCACAAAGGGGTATATACAAAAGGCGGTGGCCAAAGTGTTTTAGCCTTCAACCGCAAACATATATGGATTCAGAATATCGAGATGAATTCAGGCGCATCACCCCTCGGTCCAGCGACTGTCCTGTAAATATACAACCTGTCCACCTTCTTTGCATTATTAGCATCCTCGTCTGTCTCGTCGATACTTAGTGCTTCATTCATGACCTCGACGTTGAGGTTTTCCATGCTTGCTGCAAGAGACTTGCAACCCCCCAGGGTGACATTACACGATGACAACCAGAGTGAGCGCATTGCCTCGTACTTATGCATGCCCGCAAGAAGCGCACTGTCACCAAATGGACTGTCCCTGATTTCCAGCTTCTTGAGATTCTTGCAGCCATTGAGCACGTATGTCATGCCATCATCTGTATCTCCTGCAAACGCTACAGAAAGCATCTCCAGCCTCTCAGCATACATGCCGATGTAGAGGAACACTCTGTCTGTGAGAAGTCCAGACAAAGATAGCCGTCTAAGGCCTTTGCATGAATGTACGATAGCCCCAAAACCCTCATCCAATGGCTGCCCAGTCACAGCGTCTGTTGATCCTGGATCAACGACACATAGTCTGAAGGACTTGAATTGTGGGCAGTTCTTTGCAACAGTAATCAGTGCAGAGTTTGTCATCCGTTGGCAAAAATAGAGCACAGACTGCAACTTGTGACAGCCTGCCGATATGGCAACTAGCCCTTCCTCTGTCACAGCACTGCTTGCTCTGACATCTGCATTTGCAGGATATACCCTCAACTCTTGGAGATCTATACAGGAGGAGGCTACAGTTTTCAATCCTTCATCACCAATGTGATCTAATACCTGAAACCAAAGATAAAGCCTACATGACCACAACATATTTATGAAGAAACAACCTACAAATGCATCACAACTGAAAGAAGCCTACAGATGGCAAAGTTAACTGGAACCATCCATTCATCTCGACTATTCTACTGCAGTTAGTACAGTAAGCTTTAGCTTATATTCAAATAATTGTTAACACAACCCACATACAAAGTTTATGAGTGTAACGCTGCAATTGTTATTACACTTGATTTATGTCATTATGTGCATTAGTCATGCAGTGAATTGATTAGGTCACATTGATACTCTAGTCCAACACATAATTGGAATTATTCCATTTTTCCCTGACATGGAGTGGATCCAAAACTAGTTTTATCAAGTCATCAATTTACAACCTTCAATTCTCAGGTATCAGTACTGTATTGACAGGAATGTTGAAGGGACAACTTTTTCCTGTATATGATACAATCAAGCTCCAATAAAAAACGCAAATCAAAACATTAAAACCATAGTAGCATTACTAAAGATACAGGATAAGTCAAAAGGGTGTTATTTCAAAATTCTCGTACATTTGTAAATCTATCTCACCGTGTTGATATTTTGGGAACATGTACTCTTTCATGTTAATATCGATGAAAACCAGACAGATAAAAAAATTGCACAAATAAATGGGCGGTTTTATTCAACTCAGAGGTATTCATCTCTGCTGAACTGTGAGAATTACTAGAAAGTTAAATGGAAATGCATTTTGGTTTGTTAATATATATGAAATTTTTTCCTGCTAAGCATGCAACTCAAACCATAAGCACATTAGACATATTACATGCTAATTGAAGTAGAATATGGTTGCTAAAAACAGAAGTTCCAAATATGAAAATGATATCCCAGCTACACTGTCATTCCACATGCTTCCAGTGCAATGGTCTTGTCAACAGGGAAACAGTGTAATCAACCTCAAGTTACAAGGAATGCACCTATCGGCTGCTGGAAGGTTAAAAGTGCACTTAATCACAAGAAATACATATGGCTTTCCCCTTTTGCCAGCGACCCCTATAAATTTTGCTAAGTTGATAATATAAACAACCAACACAGTATCACACTTGATAACTGCATTACTTAATTTAATACATTCCTAGCATTTGCATTACGGCTAGTAAGTCTTACCCACAAGTTTTGGAGTTTCTTGCATTGACGAATAAATTCAATAAGATAAGCACCCCGGACCATTGGAGCATAGCGAAGGTTCAAGCACGTTAGGTTCTTGCAAACAGGAAAAATCACTGGAATAGACAAGCTTATAGCATCCCAAAACCCAGATAAACTCTTCAGCAAACTGCAATGTTGGAAACCATTAAATAGCCCGGTGTATGCATCAGCAATATTGCCTTGTGCAAAAGATCCTGTGCATAAATCCACGAGCCTAGGTGCATGAGAAAGAACTCTGGCTAAAACATCAAGCGGAACTGAACGATTCAACCTCAAGCTTCTAAGATTTGGACTTCTTGCAACCAGTTTTTCCAATGCACGGCCATTCACCTCCCCAGTCAAGCAAGCAAAATTCAATGACTCTAGTAACGTAGAAGGCTTGGGAAAACATCTAAGCCAACGAGAGCCTCGATCCTCCACCAGACTCTCTTGTAAGTCCAATTCCTTGATAAATCTAAGAGTGAAGAGTTACAAAATACATAAGATTCCTTGCATCAGCCAAAAATATTTCTGCAGAAAAACTAGAAAGACAGCAGAGGTGAAAAGAAATTTAAAGTTAACTTTATACAACAGAACAGAAGTATGAGATCACAACTTTTAAGCTGTGCAAATTGTTGACAGGTACTAAGATTAAATGACTATCAAGGTAATCAAGATTATGGAAGATGTGAGTGACCTATTGTTGGTGCCTCTTGAGCACCGACTACCAGTTCTACTAAAAAGAAACAGGCAGTGCACAAAGTACTGAATGAGCAAATGCCCATAAGATGATATTATACGAATAAACTGATGAACTTATCATAGAGGTCAATGACTGTTATGGGAAAAAAAAACATGAGACGACTTATAAATGAAACTGCGAAAAACTGGAAAAATGCAAAAGGTTCCGTAAGTGTCACTTGTTAGACAGGAAAAGGTAAAACAGTGAATAGTTTAAATTTCTTTAATCCTTTACGATAGACTTTGGAGGTATTTCCAGTGCTCTTTTAAATTGCAATACCAATATACTAGCAGAAGTGGCTTGCTCATTTTTCCAAACATTACATGGCTGTCTTGGTGTTTCCACCTAGCTATATGCGCTCCACAGAAGTATGGATAGAAGAATCTTGAAGTATTCCAGTTACACTCTCAAGGATAAAAGAGTTTGTGATGCTTTCATGATCTCAATGATTATCTTCTGATGTAAGTCAGAGAAATCCCAACAAATGCACAAGCAAATCAAATTACACAATTTGATTTGAATAAAACAGTGTTAACTGCTAAGAACTTAGGGGAAAACAAAGGTTTAAATTCTGAAGTGGAGTTTCAAATTGAATTATGGACAACTTGGACTGCCCCTAACTTTTGTAAGGAGCTTGTGCATTGTGTTGACAGTTTCTGTTAGGCAATTATGATCTCTAAACATATAATAGATATTGTCTAAACTGAAACTATATACACAAGGACGAATAAGGTTCCATGATCTGGTGTAAACTTTAGACTTAAGCATAGCCATAAACTGAACAGAAAGAAGGTTACAATCCTAAGTACCTAACAATAAGTATCAACTGTAGCTAATTAAAATGGCTATGCCAGAGAAACTTAAACAACCAGGGCCAGCAAGTTCAAATATCTATCCAAAGACTTGTGAATTGAGATTATTATGACAAAAAAAATATAGAATCTTTCGTAATTCTCACCTGCAACTGGTAGCAACAGCAGCAAGCCCATCAGTGCTGAACCCCTCACAGCTAACAAGGACAAGTGACTTGAAATTGGGGAATGAGGGAGCAAGCAGCTTGAGGCACTCATCGGTGACAACCATTCGCTTCAGCCGGAGCTCCTCAAGGCCAGGACATGCAGCAGCGCACGTGTTCACCCATGTCTCCGCCGTGGCACCCCAGCCCGCCGGGACAAGGTTAAAGTCAGCAAAGCGTGGTTTTCCCTTGACATTCAGCGAGCGCAGGTGGGGGAAACGCACATGCACGCGCTCCGGGCGCACTGCGTAGCAGTTGCACACGAGCACCGAGCGGCGGCTGAGGCGCTCGATGCGATACCACGCCCGGCACACCAGCGATGCGGCATTGCGGTCGCTGTGCGATGTTAGGAAGCCAAGGATGTTTTCCACCACCTCCTCCGGGAAGTACAACATGGCACCACCGCCTCCAAGAATCCTAATTAACCTCCATAACTCATGATCTCCATTTGTGACATGTTCACTGCAGGTGTGTACCTATCGTGGGGCATGAGGGTTCAGCTGAACCTCAATTTGTTTTTTCAAACAAAAAAATTGTGCTATTAGTACCGCACCACGCACGGATCAAAGAAATGAAATTATGGGTTAATCGGAGGCAAAGATGTCAATCTACGACCGAATCGATCCCCAGTCCAGGCCAGGGCGGCGCGGTGGGCGACGAGGACCGCGTGAGGGCCACGAGAGAAGAGCGAATACCTTCAGTCCGGTTCAGATCGAGACGGAGGCCAGCGGAACGCGGCCGATCGCGCCACCGCTGGCTCCAGACCGGCTCGGCCCGCCGTGCGCGCAAGGAGTCCTCGCAGGGTGGGGTCGAAGGCTAGGGCGGGGTCGGGGAGGTGAGGAGAGGAGACCGTCCTCCAGGACTGCTCGCCGGCGGCGAGGCGAGGGCCGGAGGGGAGAAGGCTTGGCCGAGGAGAGAGCCGGAGAGGGTGGAGGTGAGGGTTTTCCTTCGCGAAGTGAAGGAAAGGGATGGAGCCTATTCCGCGAACGTTCGCTAGATAGCGAAATGTAAGGGAGATGGGCAAGAAATTTTTGTCATCCTTTTTTTCTCACTTTCTTAAACTTTGAATTAAAATACTGTGCTTAAAAGCTACATCTTTGTTTGTAAGTTCCATCTATAACACATATGGACCCATATATTACATGTGGTAGATATAGTTGTAGTTTTACGATGAGTAGTATGATATAGTTATAATGACTTATTAAATTTGTAGCAATACGATAAATAACAAATGTCTAGCTAAATTTGCAGGGAGGAAGATCTAGCTAAATAAATTTTAAGTTGTGTTTATTAATACTACGCTGTTAATGGTTGGCAATGGCGGAGCCAAGGCCATGCAACCCTGGCTCGGTGCCTGGGCTCCGCCGCATCTTGCATTATAATAGCAGTACACAATACCCCTTTAATTACATGCTATAGCACAACAATAGTACACAACATTATTGAAACATTTTTGGACTGCCTATTTTCAAATTTAAATAAAAAAATGAAATATCAATTATCACACCAAGAATGGATGGTTAGCTACGATATCATAACATATCTCCTTTTTCTTCTCATTATCTCTCACTATGTTGTTATCCCCTTATGTATCCCAGTAGTCTTCAACACTAACTCTACAGGTTGTATGCCTCTTCTCTAGTAGCCGGACGGCAACCTCTTGGATCCACACCTCTAGTTCTAGTAGCCATATACCGATCTTCTATCTTATTATTACCCCATCATAATGGAGAAATGGTCCTAATCTCAGACGACCAAGGAGTAAAATTGAGCAATGTGACATAAATAAATAGGCTATGGAGAGGCCATTTGCATGCCATAGATGAAGCAACAGGGGAACGGAGAAAGATAATAAAACTGGAGACAAATTAAATTGGGCATTACTAGGGTAAAAATGACTGACATGATAAATGATTGAATGTTCCAATAAACTATGTGGCATTGTATCAATACCAAACTAGTGTATGAAAATTTTGAGCATGCACACTGACTCCATGACATTTTATTTCCTAAACTTTTGTTTTCTTAAATGTGATTTCCTAGACTTCTGTTAATTCTTGTAGACATCGATTTGTGTAGCGTAGACAATGATTATAATACTTTTCAATTTGAAAACTCTAGATGTGGGAGCCATGGGCCCCGGGTACCTCACTACAAGTACATGGGCCACTCGAATAGAGGATGGGCCAGATCATGTAATTAGAGATAAGATAGCACCCGGCAGGCTGTGCCTTGTACAATAAGGAAACATAGCCTTAGTCGGATAGGATTCTATCTCTAAGAAGGAAATCCCTTGGTCGTATCCGACTGGGATCCTTACCATGTACCCCTGTCCTCTAGTATATAAAGGGAGGCAGGGCGCCCCATGAGGGCACACCAGATCATTGATCACAAAAACCACCTCAGAGGAATAACACCTCAACTGGACGTAGGGTATTACCTCACATCGAGGGCCTGAACCAGTATAATTCTCTTGTGTTCCTCTGCAATCCACCGAATTCCAGGTCGCCGAGTAGCCCCATAATATTATTGCCGGTGCAAAGCATCGACAGTTGGCGCGCCAGGTAGGGGCCCGGCGAATTCTTCATCAACAAATTCGATGGATCCCATCAACGGAGTCAAGGGCGACAAGTTCTCCAATGGAGACACCATCACCTTCGGGAGCCTTGATTTCATCGCCGATCAACTCGGCAACCTTTCCTTGGCTGAGGCAGATCCGATCTTGCCAGCTGAGGAGCTAGCCGGCGTTGCGCCAGTTGGCCCCAGGGACGTCGCCATCTCCTTCGACGATCTACTACGACAGTCCCTCACATCGCCGGACATCGGGACAACTCTCTCCTTCGGCGTCCGACTCGCGCTAGGCCTTGAGCCAGCGCGGGTTAGGCCGAGAGGGGGAGAGATCGTCAATCTCCCGTACGGATTCGGCGACGCTGTGCATCTACAACCCGCGCAGCAGACCCGACCTCCAGCGATTCAGTTTGGACACGATCATGAACCGTTTCAGATTGGAGTCCTAACTCCGATAAACTACTCGGAGTCCGACACTAAGTCGGATGGTGGTTCGAGCATCAACTCGGACTCCACCTTGGCAAGCTTCCTCCTCCCCCGCGAGATCTTCATGGCTTCAACGCCACCTTCCGAGGTGCGCCGACTGCAAGAGGAGGCGCGCCGACTACAACAACAAGAGGAGGCCAACCGACAAGCTCGCAACGACGGGCTTCGACAGGCCAGGCGAGCCGCCCAGCAGCAGATCCTCCAAACCAAAGTCGGCGACCACGATGTCTTTGTCACGCCGCAACAGAACGTCGTGGCCGCCGCAACTCTGCTGGACACGCTCCAGCTTGGGCCGGATCATCAGGCCACACCAACTATCGCCAAGATCAAGGCGATGATTACTGCTGCCGCCTGCCAGCAGCAAGAACAGTCAGGCAACACTCACATACCGACCCATCGAACGGGCTCTCCAGCGGCGGAGTCATCTGCATCAGCACGACGACGGGCGGCCGGCTCCACCCGGCAGCACGAAGAGTCCCGCCAAACAACACTCGGCAATACCAACTACGACAACCGGCGGCGTCACCAATACGACCGCCGACCCAATCAAGACCTCCGATTGCGATTACAACGCGATCTTCGCCACACCCTAAGGGCCCGGCGTGAAGAACGCGAAGAGGATGAACGCCGCCGACTGGAGGATGAACACGAGCGCTTCGGTCTCCACTACGAGCGGCTACACCGCCAAAACCGAAGCCCAAGTCCTCACGATAATGAAGGCATTCCAGCCTTTACTCGGGAGTTACAGGACGTCCGCTGGCCAGTCGGCTTTAAGCCTACCGGAATTGAAAAGTACGACGGCAAGACCAACCCAGAGTCCTAGCTCACCGTTTACGTCCTAGCAGTTCAAGCTGCTGGGGACGACAGCAGAGCCATGGCTAACTACCTCCCAGTCGCATTATCCAACTCGACGAGGACATGGCTGACAGGCCTCCCAAGGCGGTCGATCGGTTCCTGGGGACAACTCAGGGAGCGGTTCATCGCTAACTTCCAGGGGACCTACGAGAGACCGGCTTCCGAGCACGACCTTTACCAGCTGCATCAGAAAAAGAACGAGTCTCTACGTGAATTCATCAAAAGGTTTTCCGAGAAGCGCAATCAAATCCCAAGCATCAAAGACGAGGTCGTCATCGCCGCCTTCCGCAAGGGAGTAAAAGACGCCCCGCTCATCGCGAAGTTCACTCGGAAGCCACCATCCACTGTCCGGACTCTCTTCGACATGGCTAACAAATACGCCGACTCGGCTGAAGCCGTCGCAGAGGCCTTCGACGAGAAGAAGGAGCCTCGACAAAAAGACAACAGGGCGAAAGCCGACAACGAGCCGCCTCAGAACAAGCCTGGCAGCCGCAAGCGGAAGTCGGACAACGAGGTGGCCAACATGGAGCGCAGTCGATCGCGGCCCCAGCGGAAGAACGACTATCAGAAAGTCATGAGCGGGCCTTGCCCCTTTCACCCCAAGGGCCGGCACGCGGCCAAGGACTGCCACATGCTCAAGAAGTTTGCCTCCGAGCAAGCTTCATCGTCTGGCACCGACAAGGACAAGGACAAGCCAGACTCGGGTCCGGCCGATGATTTCCAGGACCCCCAAGCCGAACTCAACCATATCTTCGGGGGGCCACTCGCGTACGAATCCAAGCGCAAGCAGAAGCTATCAGCGCGGGACATTAACGCGGTCTCCACAACGGATACCCCCCAATACCTGCGCTGGTCAGAGATGGCCATCACCTTCAACCGCGCAGATCACCCAGATCGGGTTTCCCACCCGGGACGATACCCACTCGTCCTAGACCCGGTCGTCAGAAATATCAGGCTGAAGAAAACCCTCATCGACGGAGGCAGCGCGCTCAACATCCTGTTCGCCAAGACTTTGGACGAGATGAAAATTCCTCGTTCAGAGCTATGGCCGAGCACCGCGCCCTTCCATGGGATAATCCCCGGCTTGTCATCAACCCCACTCGGGCAGATAACCTTGCCGGTGACCTTCGGCACGCGGGACAACTTCCGTACAGAAAACATCTCCTTCGAGGTCGCCAACTTCGAGACCGCGTATCACGCGATACTCGGACGACCGGCCCTCGCCAAATTCATGGCGATACCGCACTACACGTACATGGTGCTGAAGATGCCCGGGCCAGCAGGAGTCCTCTCCCTCCGCAGCGACGCTAAGCAAGCCTTCACTTGCGACAAGGAGAGCTGCGAGCTGGCTCAAACACAAGAAGCGGCAGTCGGGCGCGACAGCATCCGGCAAGCCACTACATCCGAAGTCGATCAAGATCCAGTTCCGACGAAAAAAGCAGCGAAGTCGGGAATTTCAGCGGACTCTGACACGAAGAAGATCCCCCTGGACCCTTCCGACCCCTCCAAGACTGTCTTAGTCGGGACCGGACTCGACCCCAAATAGAAAGACGCGCTCGTCACCTTCCTCCAAGACAACAAAGATATCTTCGCGTGGAAACCGTCCGACATGCCGGGCGTACCAAGGGAGGTGATCGAGCACGCCCTACACGTAAAGCCAGACGCCAAGCCGGTCAAGCAACGGCTGCGGCGCTTCGCTCAAGACCGCAAGGATGCTATCCGGGAGGAAATCACTAAGCTCCTCGCAGCCGGCTTCATCAAGGAAGTCTACCACCCGGACTGGCTGGCCAACCCAGTCCTGGTCCGGAAGAAAAACGGTAAATGGCGCATGTGCGTCGACTACACCGACCTCAACAAAGCGTGCCCCAAGGACCCATTTGGTCTTCCCAGGATAGATCAGGTGGTTGACTCCACGGCGGGGTGCGACCTACTCAGTTTTCTCGACTGTTACTCGGGATATCATCGAATTAGCTTGAGGGAACAAGACTGTTTAAAAACATCTTTCATCACGCCGTTTGGAGCGTATTGCTATATCACAATGCCGTTCGGTCTGAAAAACGCAGGCGCAACCTACCAAAGGGCTATTCAGCGGTGTCTGCACACTCAGATCGGGCGCAACGTGGAAGCCTACGTCGACGATGTGGTGATCAAGTCCAAGTCCAGAAAAGACCTCATTGCCGACTTGGAAGAAACCTTCCAAAACCTTCGAAGATTCAAGATGAAGTTGAACCCGGACAAGTGCGCCTTCGGGGTGCCGTCTGGGAAGTTACTCGGCTTCATCGTCTCGCGCCGCGGCATCGAGGCTAACCCGGAGAAAGTCAACGCCATCAAGAACATGGCGCCCCCGAACAACCTTAAAGACGTCCAGAAGCTGACTGGCTGCATGGCGGCACTCAGTCGGTTTATCTCCCGACTGGGCGAACGGGGCATGCCTTTCTTCAAGCTCCTCAAAAAGGCGGACACCTTTCAATGGACCCCAGAAGCCCAGCGAGCCTTCGAAGACTTCAAAGAATTCCTCACATCACCCCCCGTGCTGGCGTCACCCCTGCCCCAGGAACCACTAATGCTTTATCTGGCGGCAACAACACAGGTAGTCAGCACGGTGCTGGTAGTCGAGCGATCCGAACAGGGTCATCTTCAGAAAATACAACGGCCAATCTATTTTGTCAGCGAGGTCCTTGCCGACTCCAAAACAAGATACCCGCAGGTCCAGAAGCTGCTATACGGCCTACTCATCACAGTCCGAAAGCTGGTGCACTACTTTCAAGCACATCAAGTCACGGTGGTCACAGCGTTTCCACTCGGGGATGTCCTTCATAATCGCGAGGCCACCGGCCGGATCGCTAAATGGGCACTCGAGCTGATGGCGTTTGACATCACCTTTCAGCCACGGACAGCTATCAAATCTCAAGCTCTAGCCGACTTCGTGGCCGAGTGGACAGAAGTTCAACTCCCAACACCAACAACAAAGCTAGAGTACTGGACAATGTACTTCGACGGTTCCCTACGGATCGGCGGTGCCGGGGCTGGAGTCATACTGACATCCCCCACTGGCGAAAAGTTGAAGTACGTACTACAAATCCACTTCCCGGCTTTCCACAACGTCGCCGAGTACGAGGCTCTTGTTCACGGGCTCCGCATCGCCATATCACTCGGCATACGTCGACTGGTTGTGCGCGGAGACTCCCAACTCGTGGTCAACCAAGTCATGAAAGACTGGACCTGTCTCGACGACACAATGGCGGCATACTGTCAGGAGGTCCGCAAGTTGGAAAATAAGTTCGACGGGCTGGAAATCACACACGTCCTGCGTCAATACAACGACGCGGCAGATGAGCTGGCAAACATGGGATCCAAGCGAGAAGCGGTTCCGACTGGAATCTTTGTCGAGCAACTTACGGAGCCATCAGTCAAGAAGAAACCGGCACAAGAGCAATCGGGAGGCGAGCCTACCCCGACCGCCAACGACGTGCTGCACATATGTCAAGACTGGAGGGGTCCTGTTCTCAAATTCCTCTTGGACGATGAACTCCCAGAAGATCGCAGTCAGGCCGAGCAGATCAAGCGTCGAAGCAAAAGCTTCCTGCTAGTCGGAGAAGACCTGTACCGAAGGAGCGCATCCGGTGTCCTCATGCGCTGTGTCACCACCGAGGAAGGCAAGCAGATCCTGCATTCAATCCACTCGGGCATATGTGGCAACCACGCTGCATCCAGGACGTTAGTCGGAAAGGCTTACCGGCAGGGATTCTTCTGGCCCACCGCAGTCACAGACGCCAAAGACATCGTTCGCAAGTGCGAGGGTTGCCAGTTCTTCGCAAGACAGACAAATCTCCCCGCCCAGGAACTCCAGACTATCCCTATCTCCTGGCCATTCGCAGTATGGGGGCTCGACATGGTCGGGCCATTCAAGAAAGCGCCAGGAGGGTTCACGCATTTATTCGTCGCAGTGGATAAATTCACCAAGTGGATTGAGGCTAAACCCGTCGCAACAATCACAGCGGCACGAGCAAAGGATTTCATCCTGAGTATACTATACCGGTTTGGGGTCCCTAACCGCATCATAACCGACAACGGCACTCAGTTCGCGGCGGGCCTATTCCAAGATTTCTGCGACGACTTCGGCATCAAGGTCTGCTATGCATCTGTGGCACACCCGCGGAGCAACGGGCAGGTTGAACGAGCCAACGGCATGGTCTTACAAGGCATCAAGGCCAGGATATACGACCGGCTACAACCATATGCGAGTCGGTGGGTACAAGAACTACCATCCGTTCTCTGGTCTCTCAGAACCACGATTAGTCGGGCAACAGGGCAATCCCCTTTCTTCCTGGTCTACGGTACCGAGGCCATGCTACTAACAGAGATACAGTTCGGCTCTCCGCGAGTCCGGGCTTACTCCGAAGACGACTCCAACAGCACCCGACTGATCGAATTAGATCAGCTAGAAGAAGCAAGAGACGCCGCAACAATCCAGTCGGCAAGGTATCTAAGGCCTGCGTCGCTACCACAATCGCAATGTCCGTGGCCGCGCCTTTTTGGTCGGGGATCTCGTTCTAAGGAAGATACAAACCACCAAGGACAGGCACAAACTATCCCCTATCTGGGAAGGGCCGTTCATAATAGCCGAGGTCACGCGGCCAGGCGCCTACCGACTGAAGACCAAAGACGGCGTCCTCATCACCAACTCATGGAATATAGAACAGCTACGTCCTTTCTATACCTGAGTTTTACATTTTCCATGTGTATAGTTTTTCCTGACTCACTACGCCGCTTGTTCCAACCGAGTAGTGAGTCGGGGGCTGCATGTATATATGTG
Organism: Oryza meyeriana var. granulata; assembly: GCA_003991445.1. Classification (NCBI taxonomy): domain Eukaryota; kingdom Viridiplantae; phylum Streptophyta; class Magnoliopsida; order Poales; family Poaceae; genus Oryza; species Oryza meyeriana. Next base: position 27,352 of record RYFJ01004373.1, read on the forward strand.
TTCTGTCAATAACATACAAGCTTATTTCACCCCGGTTATGAAGCCTTGCCACGACTGATGCGTTCGCCCGAGTATAGCATCTTACTCCGAACGTTTTTTATCAAGTTCCATCGAACTAACTCGGTGCATGCTACATGGTCGGGTAAAGCTAATGACAACCGAATAATAAGTTTGGCGGCACGACACATATATTTACACATGATCATATATGAAAGCATATATATACACCGACTACAAAATGTATTGCCTTTACAGACCCAGGTCTCGGGTAATCGCTTCAGCAGTCGGCTTCGCCTGTGAGATCAGCTCCAGCGCTTCCTCGGGCGTCGTCTCCTCGGAAAATCCCTCCCCGATGGCCTCAATGTCCGCCCTCGGGTAGATGGACTTGGTCATTGCTAGGGTCTGGGCCACGCCGGCGGCAACCCGCTCGTCTGAGTACCTTTTCAGGGCACTCGGCGTGTCCTCGAGACGCCCCATTATTTGAGGAATTCTGCTACAGCTGGTCCCTACCGGGCGGGGATCTACAAGGTCAAGGAGCCCTTTCACGGACCCGACGAGGGCCTCCCGTGACTCCCTGATTGACCTTATCTCCTCCGTGTAGAACCGGTACTGGGCCTGGACGTTGGCTCTCATGCCTGCCTAGATCGGCCGGCAAGTAAGCTTGTCAGATTCGGCTACACACAGGGTGACTAATGTATTGGCTGAGATCACAGTCGGGTTGAGGACTTACTTTCGTAGTCGGCCTCCCACCCGGCCACGGTTTTCTCCAGTTCGGCCTTCTCCTCACCGAGCTTGACGACGGCCTTCTCCAACTCGGACTTCTCCCGGCCAAGCTCGGTGTTGGCCTTTGTCAGGTCGGCCTTGACCCTTTCAAGCTCGGCCTTGGCTTCTTCGGCCTCCTTCAGCTGCGACTCCCTCTCCACTCGGGTCTTTAACTCCGCTTCGAGGTCTGCACCACAGATTAGCCAAAAGCTCAATCATGCAGTCATGACACCACCGAGCAGTCGAGATCGACGTAGCTGGATGAATACATCAACGGTCCAGTCGGGAAGATATGCTCGAGGATTTTACCTTTGATCTTCTCGGCTAAGGCCCATGTCTCAGCCCTGAGCTGATCAGCGCCACTCTTCAGCCAGGCCTCCCTCCTCGTGTGACGCGCCTCCATCTCGGCCTTCAATGCCCGGAGTTGTTGCAATTCCGTGAGGTGGGGAGCCATCTCGACCAGGATCTCCGTCATCGCCTCATTGCGGTCAACGAGCTTCTGCTCGGCACAAGGAACAAACCGAAGACAGAGTCAAACATCAAGACAAGAAGATTGCTGGAGCTTCACTACAAGAATCATACCGTGACCCCCTGGGACCCGTTGATGGCGGCACGAAGCAGGCTCTCGCGCTCTCTCCTCGCGACGACTTCATCGAGCCTGAAGCTTTTCATAGTGCCGTCGCGAGTGGACCACGTGAAGGTCCGGGGCATCACACGTGGGGGAGCTTCGATCCGAGGCAAATGTGGGATCTCCAGTGGCGGCGGCAACGGCGACGATGGCGATGACGATAACCATGATGGCGATGGGGTCCTGGCCTCGGCACCGCCTTCCCCTACAACGTCGGGGATCGGCTCGGGGGATCCGTCCCCCGCTTCCGTGACGTACGGTGCCTCGGGGGCTGGGGCCTCAGTTTCAACAGCCACCTCTCGGTCGAGTGGCGGTAGTGGCCCTGTAGTCGGAGCCACCTCGGTCTCAGCGACCGGGCTGGCCACCGGCTCAGCAGGTGTGTTCGCTGCCGCTGGCTCGGCTGGGGCGGACTCATCAAGCGGAGCAGATGGGTCAACCTTTTTGAGGTCGATATCGGCCCGCTTTCTGCACAACGAAGCAAGACATCAGGACTGTATTTTAACATACAACGACTACAGAAGGCTCGGAGTAGCGCACCTCTTGGAAAACTTCAGCTTCCTGCCAGCTTGCCCGCTCCCCGGCGAAGCGCTAGCATCGGCACTCGCCCCGGTCGGTGTCGTCGACGGCAGAGGCATATCGGCCTGAGTCGGCCTCAACTCTGGTATGGTTGGTTCGGGTTCCTTCGCCCCAATCGGCCTCTGCTCTGGTTGGCCCCTTGGCGGCGCTGTTGCTGAGTACGACAACGTCGAGCCCAAGCCTGCTGCTCTCAGCCTGGGACTCGACCACGTGGGCGTTGTGGCAGCGGTGTCCTTTATCTTCAAGCTACCACTCACGGCGCGCGCTGTCATGGCCCCCTCACCCCGATATAAAATCGGCTTCTTCCCCGCTCTCTTGGAGTCGGGTTGGGCATCAGAGGGACTCCTCGGCCTCTTCCTCGACGCGACCGCAGACAATGGACGAGAGTCTTCATCAAATTCCTCGTGCCACTACAAGCAAGTCGACAAGATACCATCACGCAAGGTTGAACAATCACCGTTCCACAGGCGTTCACCACAGAAGAAAGTAGAAGGTTACCTTGGTCCGCGGCCGGATGAAGCTATAGGCAGCAACTCGGCGGTTATCATCTTCGGTGGCAACGACCCCTTCAGAGAAGTAGCCAAACAAGGTATCGGTCACTGCCCCCTTGTCCGCCGTCTCGCTGCTCACCCGGTCGGGATCGTGTTTACCTTTGAAGGCCCAGCCAAAAGCGCTTCTCAGCTTCAGCGGCTGGACGCGCCTCGTCAGGAAACGACGAGCCACCCAGGGCCCTGTCAAGCCGGCCCTCTTGAGGTCATCTATCTTCATCAGCAATATATGTGCTTGGCCCAGTTCTTCAAAGGTTGGCTCCGAGGACCAGCTTGGCAACACCGCCGGCGGCATACCAGTAAACGGGCGCAAGGAAGGAGCTAAATTGGCGCAGTAAAACCACTCCTTGTGCTAGCCCTTCAGAGAAGATTTCAAGGGCAAATCGATATATGTTTTCTTCCCATCACTCCTTAGTTGAAGACCAGCCCCCCCAATTACACTGATGTTACTCTTGGAAGGCTGGGGCTTGACATGGAACAAGTGTCGGAAGAGGATGAAATGGGGCTCAACACCCAGAAAGCACTCGCAAAGGGTAACGAATATGGAGATCTGAAGGATCGAGTTGGGATTTAAATGCACCAACTCCAGCCCGTAGAAATCAAGGATGCGGCAGAAGAAATCAGACGACGGAAGACACAAGCCCCGATCAAAGAAAGAGGCGAAAACTACCGTTTCACCAGGCCGGGGGTTGGGGCTCGACTCATCCCTCGCCGACCGCCAACGGATCACTTCTTGGCTGGGTAACTTCAGCTCGCTCTCCAGCCGTCTCAGCTTCACCGAGCCGCAATCCGAGATCGGCCAAGAACTCCCTGGCGCACCCGCAAGATTCGTCGCCTTCGGCATGACTGGAGGTGTTGGGATTTGGGGGAAAACAAATCGGGGGCTTGGAATAAACGAAGAGGATTGAAATCGCCCGAGTCCGGGTGGGGAACAGCTGCTGCTAACCCTAGCCGGGCGGGAGGCGAAAAGCTAGGCGCGAAGGTAGAAGACGAAGAGATTGGCTGCTTTGGGAAAGACGATGGAATCTTTTTCTCTCTCCCCATCCTTTTATAGCCTGAACCGACTAGATGGGCCAAGGCCTGCACAGTTGGTATTGGGCCGACAAGACATGAGTTCCTACAGTAGCATGCTCCATGTGGGCCGTCCGCAGGCTGAGTTGAAATTATAGCGCTGGTGCTACCCACAGGAATCGATGAGGTAAACGGATATGCTTCATGAAAGCCTCACTGCTAAACATATATGTTTGGGTATCTGTTTTATCCACCAGGTCTCGAGGATATATCCTTACAAGGATCACAAGCTGGTCTTCATTAAAATTGGGGATGCAGGTATCTTTCTCGGGTACACCTGACCACGCCGTGGATTTATTTTCATAAAGTGGTACTCGGCCTACATGCGGGGCCACCAGTTGCCATGAGTAACATTATTCCAGCCGACATGACGCTGAAGAGTCTAACTTTCGAGTAGTGCACTACTCGGGAGAGACTATAAATTTCTCATTCCCGCTGACATGATGCGGAGGAGTCTAACTTCCGGGTGGGACGCCACTTGGGAAAAGACTATAAACTTATATTCCGACTGACATAAAGTCGAAGAGTCCTATATACGAGTAGTCTCCTACTCGGCAAGACTATAAATTATATTCCGGTTGACATGATGCCGAAGAGTCTCATATACCAGTAGTGATCTACTCGGGAAAGACTTCCAGGTTAAAGATCTTTGACTTTACGTTTAATTGTCTTTGCAATTAAGCACAAAGTCGGGGGCTACACCTAATAGGTGCGCCTATTCGGCGCACACTATTCATATATTTACATGAAGCCCTTCATAGCCTCGCTGCCAGCTGACATGAAGCAGGACTCGGGAAGACTTACCTGGACAAAGAGTACTCGGGAACATCGCACTCGGGTAACCTTCACCGTGGAGGATGAGCACTCGGCATCAGCTGTGACTCAACTATGAATGTCTTAGGGGCTACTGTGGGAGCCATGGGCCCTGGGTACCTCACTACAAGCACATGGGCCACTCGGATAGAGGATGGGCCAGATCATGTAATTAGAGATAAGATAGCACCCGGCAGGCTGTGCCTTGTACAATAAGAAAACATAGCCTTAGTCGAATAGGATTCTATCTCTAAGAAGGAAATCCCTTGGTCGTATCCGACTGGGATCCTTACCATGTACCCCTGTCCCCTAGTATATAAAGGGAGGCAGGGCGCCCCATGAGGGCACACCAGATCATTGATCACAAAAACCACCTCAGAGGAATAACACCTCAACTGGACGTAGGGTATTACCTCACATCGAGGGCCTGAACCAGTATAATTCTCTTGTGTTCCTCTGCAATCCACCGAATTCCAGGTCGCCGAGTAGCCCCATAATATTATTGCCATAATATTATTGCCAGTGCAAAGCATCGACACTAGATTATAACTAAAGATTTGTAAAGCATTAAAGTTGTCAACTCAAATTCGAGCTTAGATAGATATTGTGCCACCATGAATGAACATAGTTGATGATAATTGTAGTTTACAAGCAAAGCAAAGTGGTGTGGAAAAACCACTAATACTGTTGTAAGGGATGTGTCTGATAGCATTGTATTATATCTATCCTTTAGAGAGAAAAGAGAGGGATGATCTGTCTCAGGGAGCTCGAGATTTAAGAAGCAACTGATAAGTAACCAACCGGTGAGAATATGGAAAAACCGTGTTTCCTATTTTCTAGAAGCAACTGATAAGTAACCAACCGGTGAGAATATGAAAAAACCGTGTTTCCTATTTTCTAGCTTGTAGTATATTTTGTAGATTCTATAGCTACGTATTCTTAAAATCTGGATGAGAATCAATCTGCATTGTTTTAGGGAACTCCATATTTTTAAAAAAGCTGACCATAAGCTCCTTAAAATAGGGCCGAAGACAGAATCACTAGCTGACTGCTGTGTCACCTCACTCCAGCCACAAAGCCGAGCTAATGTGGTGGCTGAACATGGTTATACATGGAATCGATGCCCTAATAAGCATATATGTCTTGGCTGTCGACCTGTTGTCATGGGTTTACTCACTTTCTTTTGACTAGTCCAAATTAAACATACACACTCATTTATGCACAGACACCCTACATACCTGGCTTAGCACATCTAATTAGGGTTTTTTACAGTACACTGTACTAATGATAGAGAAGCACTAATATAGATAAAATCTAACCGTTTATTTGTATAGGTATTTTTGTAAATGACATGATAATTTTAGAAATTTTTTATAGAGATATAAGATTGTGGTTAATCTTTGCATACATCTTAAAGTATATCTAAAAAATTATATATATGTCATGATTTTTTTCACAAAACCTACATATTACTTGTGTATACTACTTATACTATAAAAGGGATCTTACTAATATAAGGCAAATCTGTACCGTTGGATCACTGATACGATCCAATAGTATAGAATTGTATGGTATACCGTAAAGAAGCTCTCTAATTAAACACGCGACCAAACAAGAATGAAGACATAGCATTTCATAGCATGGGTACTCCTCTTAACTACTAAACATATGTGCATATACTACTTTATGGCATGGAATAAAATATATGAATACCTATGCTGAATCAAAATTAAGAAGTACTTTCTATTTTCATAAATATAGGTCGTTTTAGACCTAGGCATGCTGAATCTAAAATCAAGAAGTATTTTCTCTGATCACAAATATATGTTATTTTAGATCAGGAACAAGAATTAAGAAAACAATTAAATAACCTTTTTTGCCCTTCGTTTATATTGCACTGGAGAGATGATTCACTTTATTTGTGAGATAGATATTATTTATTGCCAAGGACAAACAAGAAGAATAGTTGAAAAATTGCCTAAAAGTTCTAAAATAATATATATTTAGCAAAAAGTTAGAAAAAGGCCAAAACAACTTATTGAGATATGAGGGAGTACATAATAAAGTTAGCCAGAGATCATGATCACTCCTAAAAATGAGCCCATTTCATAGATAGTGGATGTTGACATTCGAGATGGTGCCCAACTGAAATAAAAATAATTAACAAGCGATGAGTTCTAGAAAAGACAACAATAAACAAAGTGATCAGTCAGCCGTGTGAGCTTGACCTTGTCACCAATTGATGTGCCCTTCCCTTGGCTTGATTAAGATTACGTGTCATGCCTTCTGATTTGGTTGAGATTACGTGTTTGGAGTCCACTTTGGAGTGCAGCCCAGAAAAATTAGTGAGGTGAAAACGACTTCGTCCTAGCTAGTTGCTGTCTCCTGTTGTACGTATCTATAGTTTGATCTTGCTCGGTACTTTCTTCATGTTTCGTGTTTTTTCTTGAGAGCTTTCTAAAAGACCAGCTAACACACCAACACAGTAGGAGTATATGGTTAATTAAATAGATTATGTGAATATAATACAGACATAGTATATCCACTCTGCTATATTAGTCAAAGAAAATTTATTATCTAAAAAAAGGAGCAGAGAAGATTTAATTGTGTGGTTCAAACAAGCCCTCGATTATAATACAACCCAAAAATATAGCCTATATTTAAATGGCAATCTCTATACACATAGTACATCATTTTGGCGGCAGTGCTGCACCTACCTATATGTACATGGCATGCTGTTCTTGTTTACATTCATACTTGTTCTGATTTGAAGCTCGTTATGCCAAAATACTATCTGATATTATTGTCTTTTGAACATAAGTCTGATTATTCATCGTATTAAAAAAACTATATAAATATCAATTATTCTACTAAGACTTATTTTATCATTAGTAGTACTTTAAGCATAATTTATATTTTTTATATTTATACTAAATTTTTAAATAGAATGAACGATCAAAACTTATATTTAAAAGTCTATGATATCATCTATTAAAAACCAAACAAACTGTACATCTTGTTGTTAGCAGATAGTACATGGGTTTGGAAAATTTTACCCGTGCTTGACGCGCATCATGCGTATGTATATTTCGACAAGAGTGAAGTGAACTGTGCGAATCCTGTTCCTTGTTCATGTCAACTTTGGAGTGCAGCCAACGAACATGTACAGCAGAATTACTAGCTACATACGTTAATTCCGATTGAACTGCCAGTTTTGTTGCCTTAATTACCTTTTCCTACGTCATGGATGTTCCCCGTGAAGTCGTGATTTGCATGGACTTAACCTTAGTCAAAACAGACATTTATTTCTTGATGGACTTGTGTGAGATGTATGCTGATGTTGCTATGTTTACCGACTGGTTATCAAATTAATGCAACAGAAAGATGTTGTTTAACTTCCCCTAATGTCATTTCTTCCAAGCTGCTGTAGCTACCACATTTTTGTTGTGGTGACAATTAAGTTGCTTGCACAGTATAATCCAACTTAACTAATTAAACCGCATTTAGTTCTAATTAACAACGGTCTTTGCATTAATTCATCATCTTAGGTGGGATTTGTACTGTGCATTGACCTAACCACCAGCTAAAAATTCTGATCAGTCTACTCCGACGGTGTCTGTCTCGTTTTGGGTGGACAAATTTGAAGGTTTCCTTGGGTCATATCGATAATTCAGAATACAGGCTTATATTAGTATGATATATAGCGCACATATCTTGACCTAAATTAAAAGGGAAACCTCTGTTTGATATCAACGTTTAATTTCCCTGTCATATCAAATGTCAAACAATATAAAGCAACTATAGTAGCTAACAAGCTAGAGCAATGAGGTTACTACGCTGTACTATACTACTTACTATTCATTATTTCTACTCGTATGGATATTTTTTTAGATAATGAAATAATTCATTCTTTACTTTAAAGAAGATACAACTAATTATTATAGTGGCCACAGCCGAACGACTATAAATTATAAAAACATAGCTTGATTAAAAACAAGAAAACCACTCGTATTTATATATTTATGAAAATTTTAAAATGACATTTTTGCACATCACCTGTTATGTCATGACCTTAACTAAAATTTGTTTAGAATAACAAGTAGTCACCATTGGGACATAAATCATTTTGAAGTTGGCTATTATGGGAGTAAGAAAACCATTAGAAATTCAGAATGCACTGTGATGTGACACATCACTCTATATTTTTGACTCATGGGTAAAATTTTCAGTATTGCCAACTACTTAAACGTGGATCAAAACAATAAGCACATCAACCGTAATCAATGCACTCAGGATTTGCTTGTCGTTGGAACATGATTTTTAAGAGAAGAATCATATTTCTTTTCCACTGATTACATTTAAGAGATTAAGTAAAACGCAACTAATCATTGTACAGTACTTCGTGATGCCAACTTGAAGTACTAGTAGTGTTGTTTGTCATGGCATCCAGACCGGCTCATTAGGATAGTTGTCAATGAACTAAGCAGAAATAAACAACGTATTATGAAACCTCCATGTATATTGTTCCCTATCAATAGCACATGGTATCTGTATTGGTTTCTAGCGAAAACAAAAACTGATCCCAATGAACAATTTAATACAAGACTTTTAGTATCTACTCTTTTCATTCCAAAATAAATAATCTCTTCGTTCCAAAATAAATAAATTTCTAGAGTTCAAAACTTTATCCCAAAATAAATTAAATTTTATTTTATTAAGTATTATCAGTCCATAAATCGAGACGCTTATCTTTTAATATCTCTTGTCTACCTATCTAGAATATTACATTTATATTAACGAGAGACATTATGGTTATTTTTTATTCGCTACTAAATTAAGTTGTCTCGAAATGTAAGGGTTTGATTATTTTAAGACAGGAGAGTATATAGTATCTATGTAATAGTATTTAGCCATAAAAATCGACTCCAATGAATAATTCATAACAAGATTTTCTCTATGCACATTATACATTCAGCTCTGCTTGAATTCTCTAAGTTATTATGACATAATATCAACAAGTGATCGTGACTACTCTGAAAATAAGAAATGCAGTAACATTTTTAGTCTATTTAAAAAAAGTCTGGAGACAACGAGAGACATTGACAATGAAATGGAATAACGAATTGACAAAATTAAACCTCCAAGAAAAATAAGAAGAAGAAAAAAATGGATTTTTTATTTTTTTCCAGATTGGCTCCGGCTCCTTCCATTGCTGTGCAGTTCAACGTTCAAACCCTTCCTCCTCCCGTCGCTCAGTCGCCATTGGCGACCACCTCCGCCTCTCTCCCCACCTCCCCCTCCCTTAAATCCCTCCTCTCCCCGCCCCCCTCCCTCCCCATCCCGCAGCGCAGCGAATCTGCGGTTCACCTGTCGCACAAGATTCCCAAGAAGCCAACCATCTTGGAATCCAAGAATCGCTGCCAAAGAACCGCAGAAGCGACCAAGAACTCGAGGATTTCGGGAAGGGGTGCCGGAAGGGAGCTCGGGAGGGGAGTAATTTAGTGGGTGGAAGGACTTCTTGGGGAATTAGGAGGCGGGCGAGATGGTGAGGCTGCCGTACACGACGGCGCTGACGACGCTGTTCAGCTACGGCTTGCTCTTCGCGTTCGGCCAGCTCAGGGATTTCTTCCGCAAGCTCATCGATTGGTTCAAGGCCAAGAACGTCAAGGTAGAATTGCGTCTCTTCTCGGGCCGGATCCGGGTGTTTCTCTCGTGTAATTTTGATGAGAGATTTGGATTTTTGATGCAGGGCTACGCGCCGATCTGCCTCGGCCTGGAGGATTTCTACGTGCGTCGCCTCTACCTGCGGATCCAGGTACTCATTTTGGATCAACGCATTGCTAGCCTTATCTTGGTTAGGAATTTCAATGCGTTTAGAGGTAGCTCTTGCCGTTGCATCAACGAATTGCTTGCCTTCGTCGCTAGAAATGTCTGAATGTATCAGCAATTCGATAAACATTTCTGTGATTTAGGCGGGCTTTGTGATGATGAGTTGGGCAATTGCTGGTTCCGAAACACATTTTATTGCATTTTCACGAAATGTCGTGTTCCTATGAACATTCTACAAATATATTCGGAGCATGTTGGGGGGAAGTTCTGATTATTTATGAGTTTGGGCAAATGTTTATTATTGTGCAGAAGATTAGATTTTCTACGCTCTGTGAGGAACTTTGGATGCAACCTCCCTGTCTTTCCGAGCTGAAGCAATATGCTGGATTCTTTCATGGCCTGAAATTATCACATTACCTGCTGACGCTAATGTGTAATTACCAACTAGGATTGCAGAAGATTTTAGTTCCAGTTTGAATGTGCTTGATTTGTGAAATAACTGATAGCATAACATGCTTGATGTTCATGCCCTTTTTTTTGGCTGTTTGAAAGGTGCTTGGCCTAAAGTGGGAAGTACCATGTTTATCTACTTCTTGAATATATGTATGCATTAATAAACATGGCATAGTCCAATCATGCTGCTCATTTCAAATGTTATATAGATTTAGTCAACTGCATGCTAAATGTGCTGTGCTAGTCAGTATGGATTGGGCTTTGCATGATTCTGTGCTATTTTGCAAGATTGTCTTCTTCAATCATTTCATTGTTGATTACTTTGGATATTAACCAATCCACATTTATGTTTTGACAGGATTGCTTTGGTAGGCCCATAGCAAGTGCACCAGATGCTTGGTTTGATGTTGTTGAGCGCTACTCCAATGACAGTAACAAGACATTACAGTAAGCACTTATTCTGTACTTATTCTTCATCTTGTTGTTATCACTCTAGGATAGAGCTCTAGCTTAGACAATAGAGCTGAACAAATCATGCGCAGTGTTGTTATGTGGGATTGGCAAACTGGCTGGCATGCAAGCCCCATGCAGCTTCAAACTTGGTGCTTTGACAAAAGATCTGCTGACTCCATGCAGGCAAAGTCGGCCCACCCAATCTGGACCTGTATTTGTACAACCTTATTAGGCTATATACTACATAATGATCATAATCAAGTTTATCCATCATGCACTTTATGGGAAGTTGTTGATTATGATAAAATATAGGATCCGTAAATAAATGAAAGGAAAAACACGCACAAGTTTCAACTGTGTTTTACACTCCAAATATTGTTTCAGGTGTACTTCAAATACCATGAGATGCCTCAACCTAGGATCGTACAACTACCTTGGATTTGCTGCAGCAGATGAGTATTGCACTCCACTTGTTATCGAGTCTCTCAAGAAATACTCACCCAGCACCTGCAGTGTTCGTGTAGATGGCGGTATGCCTGGATGCTTGTCATTTTTATTTTGTAAAGAACTGCAATCTGCAGGCACCATGCTGATTCCTTTTATTTGGCGACAGGCACGACTATACTTCACACCGAATTGGAGGAGTTGGTTGCACGCTTTGTTGGAAAGCCTGCTGCTATCCTATTCGGCATGGGTTATGTCACAAACTCAGCCATCATTCCGTGCCTAGCAGGAAAGGTTTGTTCAAAACGTCAAATGGTTGATCTATCCAGTAACAAAAACCATGGCTAAACTCAGCAACAACTAACTTAATCTATCTTTTCATGTTATTCCAGGGTGGGCTGATAATCAGTGACTCACTGAACCATAACTCGATTGTCAATGGTGCAAGAGGATCCGGTGCAACTGTTCGGGTTTTCCAGCATAACTGTAAGATTTTATACCTGTATGCAATATGAAGCAATACTCTGTTTGTGGTTTGCAATGACTTATCTGTCAGCATGCTGCTTGCAGCCCCTGCTCATTTGGAAGAGGTCCTGAGAGAGCAGATAGCTGGTGGTCAACCACGAACGCACAGACCATGGAAAAAGATCATTGTTATTGTTGAGGGTATCTACAGCATGGAAGGCGAGCTGTGCAAACTACCTGAGATCATAGCTGTATGCAAGAAATACAAGGTTCAAGGAAATTCCCTCTAATTTACAGTTTAAGCTCTTTAGATAATGCAGTTTAATTAGCCTCTCCAGCCATTAGCAATATATATCAAGTGCATAACTGAGGGCTGACCATGTTGAGTTACTCTTTATTATGTCAAATAGGCCTACACGTATCTGGATGAGGCCCATAGCATTGGCGCTGTCGGGCAGTCTGGTCGGGGTGTTTGTGAGCTCCTTGGGGTTGATCCAGCTGATGTAGACATAATGATGGGCACTTTCACTAAGTCATTTGGATCATGCGGTGGATATATTGCAGCATCGAAGGTACGCCTTCTTCAAAGCACATTCTTTTCAACTGCTTAAACTGAAATTTTACTGATTCTTCTTGCTTGAACTCTCAGGAGATAATTCAGCACCTGAAGCTTAGCTGCCCAGCACATCTTTATGCTACCTCCATGTCACCACCAGCAGTGCAGCAAGTTATTTCAGCCATTAAAGTAATCCTTGGAGAGGATGGCTCCAACAGAGGTACTATCCTTTTCTCCTATTCCGACCCTTTCAATGTGCTGTGCTACAGGCTATCCATGTAAGTTTTACTTTGAATTTTTATTTATTTTGCTTGTGATGTCTTACAGGTGCCCAGAAACTTGCACGCATCCGTGAGAACAGCAATTTCTTTAGGTCAGAGCTCAAGAAGATGGGTTTCGAGGTTCTTGGAGACAATGACTCTCCAGTTATGCCGATAATGCTCTACAATCCAGCTAAAATTCCAGCTTTTTCTAGGGAGTGCCTTAGACAAAAGGTTAGTAATGGTACAAAATGCTATTTATCTTCAGTAGTGATACAGAATCACTGCTTTTGCCAATTTCTTTGTGGCTCCTTAGTCCCCATTACCATGCGACTGATGTAGCATTGACATTTCAGGTTGCTGTTGTCACTGTGGCATTCCCTGCAACACCTCTGCTCCTTGCAAGGGCGCGGATCTGCATTTCCGCTTCGCACACTAGGGAGGACCTGATAAAAGCCCTTGATGTGAGTGCTTTCTCTTGTATGCAATTTTCCAGTTGTTCACGTACACATAAAGATATTCCAATTCACATTGCTCCCATCTTTGTAATCCACTCAGGTTATCAGCAGAGTTGGTGATCTTGTGGGCATCAAATACTTCCCTGCAGAACCTCCAAAGATTGCTGAAGCTTGTCATGATAAGCTGGAGTAAATGATGAACTGGGTTGCCCCATGAATGCTCAAGTTACTGTAACCTAGTGGATTTTGGAAACAAGCACATGTTGTTTAGTGGTTTCATCGATTTGACCTGGGATTTTGTTGATACCTGAGAATCCAGAACCTGTCTCATTAGCTGACTACTGTTGGTTGTACAATTACACTTCTAAATGTGTATAGCTGGTCGAAGTTTGATTGTTCTATTGTTAATCAATTTTCTTGATGTAATACTTGATGGACGCAATTATATAAATTAAATTATGAGAACATTTTCTAGTGATTTCCTGTTGAAAGTTGAAGTAACCGTCGTCAGCTACTAAGCGATGCTTTCATGTGTTTTACATATTCAGTCAATGCCATATTCGAGATACAGCAGCTGCATATGTATTATGTTGAGCCGTTCTCGTTTACAGCAGTTCTTTGGATGTATAAATTGTTAAAGGCAGGCCGTAGCCCTTTTGGACCGCTCTACTTTCGGAAGTCTCAAGATTGAAGCCGCCTAGCGAAGCTCCTTCGGCAGCCCAAGATCGAAGGCATGAGGGCGTAGGGCTCAGTCCGAAGGCGAGGGTCGTTGTATGCTCAATGAGGATGAAGGGCAGCGGGCGAAGGCCCTAGGAGGGCCGAAGAGGCGGCCCTGACGAAGAAGAGATCCGAAGAGGCCGAAGGGCCCACCGAGGGCCTAGCCTAGATGAGGGCCTCACTGGCCCGCGTGGCGGTCCAATAGCCCATTAAGGAGCCTACAGTCTAGAAAAAACGAAACTGTCCCCGTAGCTGTCCCTATCAAGGGGCTATGATGTAATACCATATGTAAATAAAACCCTAGAGTCTAGTTGTGCTCTTAGGGTTATAAATAGGCATCAAGAGCACTGTGGTGGCAGGATTTTTGAGATCAATACAAAGAATTTACTACTACAGTCCACTCTCAGTTTCTACTATTGTTCTTCGACAACAGTTGGCACCGTCCATGGAAAACCCTCCCCCAGGTGAGAAGTCGAAGACAAGATACCTCCGAAGAGGAAGTCGATGAGGTGGCGATCAGCCCAATGCCGATACGGAGACGCAGAAGTCGATCAACCCGAAGACTCAATGGTCGAAGCACATGAGGAGCAGGTCGAAGAGGGAGCGCCCCCGACTCCCATGGCAGCACTTGGTGGAAACGAGGACACTGTAGCGGTGCCGAGGGCGGAATATGAGGCCATGAAGGATAGCGTCCAGAGGCTACAAGACATGCTTTGCCAGATGCAGGTGCAGCAGCAGCAGCTGCAGGCGCAATCTCAAGCCTTCGGACTCCACCAAGCTCCGGTCTCGTCTACCCAGGCCTTAGTACTCCATCAAGCTTCGGCCTCGTCTACCCAGGCGTTTGCACTCTCAGCGCAACCTCCGCCCGCTTCGGCTTACCTGGGGCCTTCGGCCCACAACGCCTTTGTGATCTAGCAGCCGGCCGCGACCGCCTTCGTCCGGCCCCGAGCGCCCCCTGTGATAGCGCCGCGGCCAACGGCTTCGGTAGCAGCTCCTTCGCCGTCTACGCTGGTGCAGCAGCCTCCCCAACCTCCTTCGGTAGCTGGGCTGACGCCGTTCATCCAAGCGCAGCTGCAAGCTCTACTTCAGCAGCTGGGCGCTAGGGGGGCAAGGCGCAGTTCCTTCACCACCGCCCGTCGAAGCCACCCCTCCCGCAGGGGGATGGGCGGCCCCCGCCGTCACGCATCATCACCCGGCCTAGCCGGTGCAAGCTTCACCAATCTTTGGGGTTTCTTACCCCAGCATCGCTTCTTCACCGGCACCTTCGCTGCATGCCACGCTGGTGAATGATAAGAAGTCGCCGTTGAGCTGGGGGCTTCAAAGCCACCCAATCCCACCCCACTTCAAGAACCCTTCGATTGTCAAATACGCGGTTGATTTGGACCCCAACGAGTTCTTGTTCGTCTACGAGTTAGTGATCGAAGTGGCCCACGGTGATGAGAACACCAAGGCGAAGGTCATACACCTCGCGTCGTTGGATGGCTTCGCGCAGTCATGGTACTTCAACCTGCCGCCAAGCAGCATATACTCCTGGGAGCAGCTACGCGATGTCTTCGTCACCAACTTTCGGGGTACCTACTAGGAGCCGAAGACCCAACAGGAGCTCTTCGGTATCAGGCAAAAGCCAGGAGAATCCATTCGCGAGTACATCCGAAGATTCTCTCAAGCGAGATGCCAAATGCAAAATATTATTGAAACATCGGTCATCAATACCACCTCGGCCGGTCTCCTCACAGGCCCTCTCACCGAAAAGATAACAAGAAAGCAGCCAAAAAAGGTGGATGAGTTGTTTGGCATCATTGATGGCTACGCAAGGGGCAAAGAGGATACCAAAAGAAGGAATAAGATCCAAGTTGAACTCAACTAGGAAGGTGCTCAAGGCCTGGCAGGCACGGTGCAGACTAGACCGACGTCTTCGCAACGCCCGCAGTCGGCCTGGAAGAAATTCCGGGACGAAAAGGGCAAACAAGTCATGACTGTCAAAGAGTTGAACACCTTTCGGCAAAATTTCAAAAGCTTGCAAGGTGGATCGGCGAAAAAGAAGCCGAAGAGGGAGAAGGACAACTTCTGTGCCTTCCACGGCAAAGCTTCGCATACCATGGAGCAGTGCAGAAACATCCAGCTTTCGGGGAGCATTGGGCGAGGGGACCAGGGGCATCCTCGACAAGAGAATGCCCCAGGTGAAGCCGTAGACCAGCCCGAAGGAAACAGGCCGCTTCAGATAGAAGCACCTTAGGACGGGCAGTGAAGGGTGATCGCTGCGATCACAGGAGGCTCCTCAGAAGGCTTGGCGTCGAAGAGGCAGAAGAAGACGCACGAGAAGGCGGTTAACCACATCGCCACAACGCCCCAGACCAAACCGCTGCCTTTTGCCTCAACTTCGATTACCTTCGGCCCAGATGATGCCGAAGGCGTTTTCTTTCCCCATCAAGACCCCATTGTCATATCTGCCGACATAGCCGGGTGCGAGGTCCGGCGTATCCTGGTAGACAGAGGAAGCTCGGCCGACATTATCTCTGTCGATGCGTTCTGGCGAATGGGAATCCTAGAGGCAGCGCTTGCTCCGGCCGCGATCCCGTTGCAAGGCTTCGGTGAAAGTTCGGTTCGAGCGTTGGGACAGGTACAGCTCCAAGTATCGTTCGGTGAAGACGGCAATATATGGACCAAACAAATAGTCTTTGACATCGTGGACATCCCATACCAGTACAATGCCATCCTTGGCCGCTCCATGCTCAACAAGTTCGAAGCCGTGACGCATCACAACTACCTGCGGCTAAAGATGCAGGGGCCGAAAGGTGTGATCACAGTTCGTGGTAACTAGCCGTCGGCAAGGGCCGTGAGCAAGCAGCGAAGAGCATGCGCGGAATACACAACGTCCAAGACGAGCGGCAAGGGATGGCGAGGGGCTATGGCTTGCACAAGCCTTCGCCCTGGAAAAGTTAAGAAGATCCCGGTCGATCCTGATGACCCGTTGAAAGTCATTTCCATCGGTGGGGATGTAGATCAAGTGCTAGCAGCCAAGATCCTGGAGGTCATTAAGCTGAACTTGGACGTCTTCGCCTAGGGCCTAGATGATCTATCGGGCGTGAGCCGTAGCCTCATAGAACATCATCTTGCCGTCAAGCCCACCATCAAACCAAGAAAGTAAAAACTGCGCAAGAGGTCAATCGAGCGCCAGGAGGCAGCCAAGGCGGAGGTCAGCAAGCTAATTCGGGCCAACGTCATCCGCAAGGTGGAGCACCCTGAGTGGCTGGCGAACCCGGTGTTGGTCAAAAAGTCGAACGGCAAGTGGAGGATGTGTGTCAACGTTACAGATCTAAACAAAGCATGCCCAAAGGATGATTTTCCACTCCCGCGATTTGATCAGCTGGTCGATTCCACTGCCGGCTGTGAGCTGATGAGCTTCTTGGATGCCTATTCAGGATACCACCAGGTTTTCATGGCTGAAGAGGACCAGGAAAATACTTCTTTCATCACCCCATTCGGCACATATTGCTACATTCATATGCCATTCAGCCTGAAGAACGCCGGAGCCACCTTCGCCCACTTGGTGTACAAGGTGCTGGAAGCGCAGATGGCTAGGAACATCGAGGCGTATGTCGATGACATAGTCGTCAAGGGCAAGAAAGCAATCGACCATGTCTCTGACCTACAAGAAACCTTCGGCAACCTGCGCAAGGTGAAGGTCAAGCTGAACCCCGAGAAGTGCATTTTCGGTGTTCGAGCCGGCAAGCTGCTGGGGTTCCTGGTGTCCGAAAGGGGCATCGAGGCAAACCCCCAAAAAATTGAAGCTATCCAGCAAATGCAGCCGCCCAAGAATGCTCACGAAGTACAAAGACTGATGGGACGCATCGCGGCCCTCAGTCGCTTTATGGCAAGGTCGGCAGAGAAGGCCCTACCTTTTTCAAGACTCTTCGAGGGGCTAGCAAGTTCGAATGGACGGCCGAATGCTAGGCCGTGTTCGAAGCTCTCAAGGCCTACCTCCAGGAAGTACCAAAACTAACTAGCCCAAGGGCGGGAGCCGAGCTGCTATTGTACCTAGCGGCCTCGCTGGTGGCGGTGAGTGCGGCCTTAGTACACGAAGGCGAAGGCGGGCAGGCGCCTGTGTACTTCGTCTCCGAAACGCTACAAGGAGCCAAGCTTAGGTACTCGGAGATCGAAAAACTGTCTTACACCCTCGTCATGGCCTCCCGAAAACTTTGGTACTACTTTCAAGCATACAAGATCATAGTGCCGTCGCAGTATCCCATCGGAGAGGTACTCCAAAACAAGGAGGCCACAGGTTGTTTGGGCAAGTGGGCCGCGGAGTTGGCCCCCTTCGACCTTCACCATGTGGCCCGAACACAATCAAGTCGCAGGTTCTTGCTGATTTCATCGCCAAATGGACTTTGCCTACCGACAAGGCAACCCCGCCGGTGAACGAGGCATGTTGGTCAATGTTCTCTGACAGCTCCTGGTCGCATGCAGGAGCGAGCGCGGCCGCAATCCTCACTTCGCCCACAGGAACAGTCATCCGCTATGCAGCAAGGCTACAGTTCCCACCACCAACAACACCACGGAGTACGAAGCCGTCCTCATTGGGCTGCGCAAGGCGAAGGCGTTGGGGGCCCGGCGATTGGTAGTCAAGATAGACTCCAAGCTGGTCGTGGGCCACATCGGCAAGACCTTCGAGGCCAAGGACAAAGGAATGGCGAAGTATCTGGAGGCCATAAGAGCCATGGAAAAGGCCTTCGCCGGCATCACAGTCCAGCATCTCCCTAGTGGGGAAAACGAAGAGGCGAACACGCTGGTGAAGGCGGCGTGCACTGGGGGACCTTTTCAGCCTGGGGTCTTCTTCAAAGTGATCTACACGCCCAGTGCGAAGCACGAAGAAGACTCACTGCAAGTAATGTATATCGACTAGCCCATACAAGACTGGCGAACACCTTTTGTACGATTCCTTTTTGATGGAACGTTCCCCGACGACGAAGCCGAGTCCAAGCGGGTGCAAGCAAGGGCACGAAAATATAAGATCATCGATGGGTAGCTGCACAAAAGTAGAATCCTGGAGCCGCTCCTTCGTTGCATTTCCGAATCCGAGGGCGAAGAGATGATTAGGGAGGTGCACGAAGGTTGCTGCGGCGTGCATCAAGCACCGCGGGCGGTGGTGGCCAAGATACTTTGCCAGGGGCTGTATTGGCCAACGATCCTACGGCGGTGCGAAGAACACATCAAGAAGTGCCCGGGATGCCAAAAGCATGGCAAATGCAGAACGCACCACAATACAAGCTACAACCGCTTCCCCCAATATGGCCTTTTGCCAGGTGGGGATTGGATATCATAGGGCCATTCCCTGCAGCCCGAAACAACTACAAGTTTGCCATCGTAGCAGTAGAATACTTCTCACGATGGATCGATGCAGAGCCGTTGGCAAGCATAACCTTGGCAGCGGTCTAGTGCTTCGTATGGAAGAACATAATCTACTGCTTCGGGGTCCTAAGGAAATTCATCACCAACAACGGCAAGCAATTTGACTTGGCAAAATTCAAAGAAATGTGCGAGGGGCTAAACATGCGGATCAACTTCGCATCCGTCGCACACCCGTAGTTGAATGGTGCAGCCGAAAGAGCAAACGGCAAGATCCTAGAGGCCCTCAAGAAAAGGCTCGACAAAGCACCGAAAGGAAAATGCCCTGAAGAGCTCATATCAGTACTCTGGGCACTTCGCACCACTCCGACGCGACCAACAAAGTTTAGCCCATTCATGCTCATATATGGCGAATAGGCCATGACCCCGAGGGAGCTCGGCGCAAACTCACCCCGGGTCACGATGTCCGGGGATGAGGCTGGGTGGGAGGCAGCCTTAGAGCTGCTCGAAGGAGTGAGAGTCGAAGCTCTACAGAACATGGAGAAATACTCTGCTTCGACCGTAGCACTATACAATAGGAAAGTGTGGCCGAAGGAGATATTGGTAGGGCACATGGTGCTCAAAAAGAAAAACAATCCCTTGGCAGTGGGAAAGCTCAAGTCGAAGTGAGAAGGACCATATCTGGTGGCTCGCAAATCACGCGAAGGGGCTTACAAACTGGCGACCATGAAAGGCGAAGAGCTCGACCACACATGGAACGCCGCTTCGCTGAAGCGTTACTACATGTAAAAAAACTAGAGTAGGGTCATTATCTACAATGGAAGCTCGAACCAGTATAAAATTCCCTGTGTCTTCGCATTTGTCGCAAATGACACGAAAGGACAACGCCTAATCAGCACTCTGTCGAACGGGGGAAGCGAAAAGATTGAAGCATCGCTCAATCAAATGCTGAAATTGCGTAGCGTCGTCCAAATGTACAGTGCGAAATATAATGTACCAGACAAGTGCCAAGTAATAACTTGGTGCCACCTGTCGAAGGTAGGGACGGTGAGCAACCGAAGCATCGTTCGGCGGCAGAAAAAAGCTACTGGCGCACAACGCAAAAGAGCCAACCTACCAGACAAGCACCAAGTAATAACTTCACGCTATCCGTCAAAGGTAGGGGACGGCGAGCGGCCGAAGCATCGTTCGGCCACACACACAAAAAGGGAATAATAAACAAATAAACACGCAAAACACGAAAGCTAACTCGCCAGACAAGCGCCAAAGTAATAATTTGGCACTACCTGTCGAAGGCAGGGGACGGCGAGCGGCCGAAGCATCGTTCGGCCGCAGAAAAATGCTACCGACGCACAGAGCGAAGAGTGTCAGAGGAGGGAACTCCAACCGCGGGGAGTCTGGGGACCCCCCTTTGAGGTTCGGCCAGGGGAGTGGTTCACAGGACGGCTACGGCATCTGGTCGATGGCACGCAAGGGTGACAGAAGAGGTAGACAGGTTCGGGCTGCGCGGAGGCGTAATACTCTACTCCTGTGTGTATCTGCTATGTGGGAGGTGAATGCGGTTTGTTCTTACAAGATCTTGTTGAGGGGTGCTTAGGAGCTAGTCCTAACTTGGGAACTCAGTCTCTCTAGAAGTTGCACTCAAAACTCTCCCCCCTTTCCCTGCTGGCATGGATCCTCCTTTTATAGTCCAAGGGGAGTCCACAGTGCCTAGTACACATGCCAAGAGAAAGCTTTTCTAGGTACGATATGTCTTGTCGCACGCGGCCGCCTGCTGAGCCGCGTCGGAGTTGGTTCGGGACATCTTGTCGTCACGTTGCTCGGCTGCTGCGGGTGGCTAGGTTATGAAGATGTGACAGCCCACGCTATCGCTGCCAGAGCGTGGAAAACTGAAGCCCTCTTAGTCAAATATTCTCTGACTGTAAGGGAGCGGGCCCACGGGGGGCCATTATGAGAGTCCACGCATGTCCGAGCGGGTGACAGGCGCGACACGCCCCGTCGCCTCGTCATTAATGCAGGTAGTTGGAGAGTTGATCTGCTCGAGTCAAGCTCGTGCCCGGGGCAGAGAGCTCATCGAGCCCTCCGCGTGCACAAGGCGCCGAGTCCCTCAGGGAGAGAGGCTGTGAGCTCCGGGCTCAGGAAGCGCGCCCCGGGCCCAGGAAGGTCCCAGTAATGTGCCCCGGGAACGCGCCCTGGGACTGAGCCTGTGGGTTCCGGGACCGGGGGGCGAGACCCGGGCCCGGGAACGTGCCCCGGGACCGAGCCTGCGGGTCCGTCCCGGGGCCGGGGGCGAGACCCGGGGCCACGGGGTCCGAGGCGGATGCGAGTGGATCGTCGTGATGTGCCCGGGAAAGGAGCACCTGTGCCCGAACAGTGCTCAGGCCCGGGCACTTAGTGGGAAAGACGGCCGTAGTCGGCCGTCACTTGCGCAAAATGTGGGCCCCGGAGGAGCTGACGTGGCCGAAGATCCACGCGTCTCGGGGGAATGTAGGGCCCCCAGTCCCGTTTCGCCAACAGTGGCCCCTGGTCGTGTTGCTCTGCCAGGACCCACTCCAGACAGGAACAGGACCACGTCTTGGGGAAACGATAAGACACGGGGCCCACCTGGTTTGACAGAAGACGTGATGGGGCGACCGACGGCCATGATTGCGTCGCCGAATCAACTGACATACCTGCAGCCACAGAAGAGGGGGATGCCAGGGCCCAGCCGTCTCCTGCGAGGGGGGAGCGGGCCCTGGTACTTTTTTGCTGCCCGGCGAACAGGTGCGGCGGGAGTCCGCCCGGGTCTCGAGAGTGGGCGGGCAGCGATCGCAATGGTGATGCAGCAGCTCACCGCCCGTACGGTCGCCACCGAGATCTTCGTAGCGACCGACTGGAGATCGAGGCGGCAGAGAGGCACCGCCAAATCTGCCGCCGACGAGGCCTCCCGCGCCCGGTCCGAGATGGAGGCGCGGGAGAAGGAGATATCCTCCCGGGAGGAACGCGTCCGAGCCCAAGAGGCCGGGCTCGCAGCTCGGGAGCATGAGATCACCGCGCGCGAGGAAGCCGTGGTGGTCCGCGAGGAGGCACGGAAGGCCGTGGCCGAGACCGCTGCAACGGTGGCAGGGTTCTTCGACCGCGGCGAGCACCTCGTGGAGCCGATGACCGATGAGTTCGAGGAAGACGCCAGCCCCCTTTTGACACCGCCCGGGGTCCGGTCCGAGGAAGACGAGTGACCTCCAGGCACCACCTAGACGACGACATCTCCCGGCCTCCGCTCGTGCTTGCGCTCTGATTTTACCTATCTTGTACAAAGAAAAACATTTGCATGCGTATATAATCATGTTTACATTTTTGTACCTTTGCTTATTGTGTTGTTCCGGAAGTTGCTTATGTTTGCGGCCTGGGAGCTCGGTACCGAGGGACCGCGAGCAACAGAGCGCGAGTGTTGCGAAAACGGTTAAGTCCGACTTCCGGGCCCGGGAGCCCTCCATGCCCCCGAGCGCCGCCGGCCCGGAGAGCGCAGCGTGGCCGCAGGAAAAGACTTGACCGTGCACGGGGTCGCCAGACAGCGAAGCACCCGGCGCCTCGGTGGTGGTCGGTGTGGAGCTGACCAGGCCGGGCACCGCTGCCCGCCCCGGGAATCTAGGCTGGCCCGACTGGAGGCTCTGCCCGAGACTCCGGGGCATCGATAGTGCTCGGGGCGCGGTCCACGACCCGGCCATCTGGCCTCGGCAACCGGGGCAGCGCTAACCCGGAGGCCGTGGGAAAAGACTGCTAGAAGAGAGAAAATACGAAAAATGCCCTGCGTGGGTTAGGTATGGCCGAAGTGCTAAGCTCGTGCCTTCCGACTCGCCGGGAGCCCCTCGGGAACCAACCTTGACCGTGCACGGGGTCGCCAGACAGCAAAGCGCCCGGCGCCTCGGCGGTGGTCGGGGTGGAGCTGACCAGGCCGGGCACCGCTGCCCGCCCCGGGAATCTAGGCTGGCCCGACGGGGGGTTCTGCTCGAGACCCCGGGGCATTGACAATGCCCGGGGCGCGGTCCACGACCTGGCCACCTGGCCTTGGCAACCGGGGCAGCGCTAACCCGGCGGCCCTCGCGCCAGGCTCCAGCAAATTCCGCTTTGCCCCCGGGGCCGAGGAGGATGAAACACGTGGCCATACAACCGGGGAAAGAATTGAAATTGAGCGATGTTTAAAGTTGAATGGGAATACGTATCTGGATGTTGAAAAGGGTAGTGTGGCTCCGCGAGCACAATCCCGGGGACAGGAGCGCTGCCAGCCCCTGGCCCAGGAATTTGCGCTGGAAATAAACCTGAGATGGGGGCCCCCGGCCAGCGTCGAGGTTTGGAAAACCTACCTAAACCTGCCGGGGATGGGTCTAATCTGCACATGATGAACTGTGAGGGTACTTGGCTCGTTCCTTTGTCCATTCCATGCTACGAACCGTGACGTCTACCACCTCCCAAGGGCCTCTTCGTGGTCGCGACCATGCGGAGGAAAGGATTACGCATAAGCATTTCGCCCCCTACCTCCGGAAAAAACCGAGCCCGAAGCCAACCAGGCAGGACACCGCAGCCACCGGGGCCCGGGGCGCCGCGCAGGGGGGGCGCACCCATGGCCCCGTGGCATGGACAATGCCCCGGGTTTAGTAGGAGGGGATACGGTAGCTCGTTGGTAGGGAACTAATGGTTATGCACAAAACCCACCCGCCGCACGGGCGCGGCCCGATTATGCCCCCAGGGGGAGACCGCCACGAATGCAACACACAGAAAAGGACAAAGGGTACAAGACCGGAAAGGATATTGAAAATGCTGCTTAGGGAAGCGAATGCACATGGGGGCCCCCAGCCAGTGTCGAGATTTGGAGAAATCCGGCGCTGGCCCGAGCACCCCGCAACTTATGTGATGTGTTCACGGATAAAATTTGCGAAGATGCTCGATGTTCCAGGGATTGGGAAGCGGGGTCCTATCCTCTTGGCCCAGTCTTACCGAGCCCGGTCAGGAGACACTGATCACCAGGAAGGGGCCTTCCCACATGGGGGAAAGTTTGTTCTTTCCGGCACGTGTGAGGGCACGGCAGAGGACTAGGTCCCCGACCTGGAGTGATCGGGCCTGGACCTTATGCTGATGTTAGCGCTTGAGGCTCTGCTGGTAACGAGCGACGTGGAGTGAGGCGCGCCGCCTGCGTTCTTCGAGGAAGTCGAGGTTGTTGAGTTGCATGTTGTCATGGTCGAGGTCGCCGCTGTAGCGTTGTACCCGAGGAGAGCCGAAGGTGAGCTCTGAGGGCAGAACGGCTTCGGTCCCATACACCAGGAAGAACGGGGTCTCCCCGGTCGCCCGGCTTGGTGTGGTACGATTCACCAAGAGGACCGCCAGAAGCTCGTCGATCCACTTGATGCCATGTTTTTTGAGGTCGTTATAGGACCTTGTCTTGAGGCCCCACAGGATCTTGGCATTCGCCCGCTCAGCCTGCCCGTTGCTAGTAGGGTGGGCAGGAGAGGCGAAGCAGAGCCTGATGCTGACGTCGGAGTAGTATTCGCCAAAGAGCTCGCTCGTGAACTGTGCGCCATTGTCAGTGATGATGCGATTGGGGATTCCAAAGCGGCTGGTGACTCGCCGGATGAACTTGAGCGCCGAATGCTTGTCGATGTCGATCACGGGGAATGCCTCCGGCCACTTAGTGAATTTGTCGATGGTGACATATAGATGTCGATAGCCCCTGACTGCCCGGGGAAAAGGGCCGAGGATGTCGAGTCCCCAAACCACAAAGGGCCAGGACAGGGGGATCACCTGGAGTGCCTGCGTCGGCTGGTGGCTCTGCTTGGCATGAAACTGGCACGCGCGGCAGCGCTGGACGAGGCCGAACGCGTCCTGCAAAGCCATGGGCCAATAAAATCCTTGCCGGAAAGCCTTACCGACCAGGGATCGAAATGCGGCGTGACTGCCACATTCCCTTTCATGGATATCGGCGAGGATCTCGACGCCAGAGTCACACGGGATGCACTTGAGCAGGACGCCGTTGGCGCCACGTCGATAGAGGTCCCCATCTACCATGACGTAGCACTTAGACAAGCGCGCCACCCTTTCAGCTTTCGCGTCATCTTCGGGGAGATACGCTCGAAGAAGATATGCCCGGATTTCGTCCATCCAGGAAGGCGCACTGGGTCCGGCCGCAAGGGCCAAATCCTGGGGTCGGGAGTGCGTGTCTGTCTCGGGCCCGGGCTCGGGGGTGGTCCCCAAGATCCCAGGTGAGGCCGCCGAGGGGGCCATGAGGGCTTCCTGGAAAACCCCCGAGGGAACCGGTGCCCGCAAGGACGCCAGCCTTGAGAGCTCGTCGGCGGCGAGGTTGCGACTGCGAGGGATGTAGCGGAGCCTAAGGTCGTCGAAACGGCGCTCAAGCCTCCGCACTTCATGCACATACGCTGCCAATTGGGGGTCCAGGGTTTGGTACTCCTTGGACACCTGGTTGATGACGAGCTCAGAGTCGCCTTGCACCCACAATCGTCGCACCCCGAGGGCGATCGTGGCCCGGAGGCCAGCGAGAAGGCCTTCGTATTCAGCCATGTTGTTGGTGGCTCCGAAGTCGAGGTGGACAACGAAATGGATCTCGTCCTCGGCAAGTGACACGAGGACGGCCCCGGCCCCGGCGCTAGGACGGGAAGCCCGTCTGGCGCAGGAGCTGTCGAAGTTCATCGTCTAGTAGAGGCGTAGATCGGGGGCTCGCTTGGGGACTGGGGATCCGGTGTCCAGCACAGGATCTGGCTCGGGCACCGGCGTCCATTCTGCAAGAAAATCCGCCAGGATTTGGCTTTTGATGGCCTGGCGTGCTTGAAAATGGAGGTCGAACTCAGTGAGCTCGACCGCCCACTTGGCGACACGGCCCGTTCCCTCCCGGTTATGCAATATCTGCCCGAGGGGGAAGGACATGACCACGGATACCTTGTGCGCCTAGAAGTAATGGCGAAGCTTCCTGGACGCGATGAGAACCGCATAGAGCATCTTTTGCGCTTGGGGATAGCGTGATTTGGCATCGCGGAGTACCTCGCTGACGAAGTACACCGGCTTCTGTTGCGTGCTCTCCGAGCCCGGCTTAACGGGGGCCGGGGGCTCGGGCTCAGCTCCCTCGGGAGGGAGCGAGCTCTCGAGCCCGGGAGCAGATATGGGCCCAGGACCCGGGGGCCCCGGCTGGAATGCGGTGGATATGTGCCCAGGACCCGGGGGCCCGGGCTGGGATATGGAATGAATCGGGACGGCTTCCCCGGACCCGCTCTCGCCAAGGCGATGTTGTCCAGGTAATCGCGACTAGTCTGGTTGTGAAAATGTTGAGGCTGTTCCGGGTGCCGTGTCCCTAGACTCGCACTCGCCTTGGCGAGGCTGCCTGGGTTCGGGCTCCCCAGTGTCGGGCCCAGGCGGCCGATCCCGGGCTGCGCGTTTGTCGGGCAAGGGGCGCTCGACGACGAGCGCCGCGCTCACCACTTGCGGGGTTGCCGCTATGTAGAGCAACAAGGGCTCATCTCAAGCCGGTGCCACGAGGACAGGGGGCGTCGTCAGCTATCTCTTGAGCTCGTCAAGGGCTTGATCGGCCTCATCCGTCCAAGTGAACTGCCCAGTTTTCTTGAGAAGCTTGAAGAGGGGGAGGGCATGCTCCCCTAGCTTGGAGATGAAGTGGCCTAGTGCGGCCACACACCCGGTCAGCTTCTGGGCCTCCCGGAGCCGCGTCGGGGGGCGCATGCGATCGATAGCCGCTATCTTTTCCGAGTTCGCCTCAATGCCACGGCTGGACACGAGGAACCCGAGGAGCTTGCCGGCTGGGACCCCAAAGACGCACTTGTCTGGGTTCAGCTTCATCCTCGTGAACCGAAGATTGCTGAACGTCTCGGCCAAGTCGTGGAGCAAAGTGGAGCGGCTACACGACTTCAGCACCAAATTGTCGACGTAGGCCTCCATGTTGTGACCTAGCTGCGATTTAAATGTTATCCGGACGGCACACTAAAAAGTAGGACCAGCATTTTTCAACCCAAAAGGAATGCAAACATAGCAATAAGCCCCCTGGGGGGTAATGAAAGAAGTTTTTTCCTCATCCTCCTCCGCCATTCGGATCTGATGATAACCTGAGTAATCATCAAGAAAACACAAAAGGTCGCACCCCGCTGTGGAGTCGACTATTTGGTCTATGCAGGGTAGAGGGAATGGGTCTTTGGGGCAAGCCTTATTGAGGTCGGTGTAGTCTATGCACATGCGTAGCTTCCCGTTGGAGTTGAGGTCGCCTGAGTACCTCATCTTTCCTGGCGGCTAAGATGCGACGAACTTGAAGTTCACCGCCGGCCGTAGGTAGTCGAACCGAGGAAGGCATAGCTTTCGGTTAGGAGAGACTTGATGTGCGAAAGATTTTTCCATTCATAAGAAAAGGTGGGGCCGAAGGCCTTACAAAAGCAAATTTACAAGGAGGCGGTCTTCGGTCGAAATAGCTATCCTAAGCTACCCAAAAGAATGATAAGCCGGGCAAGGGAGGCCGTTACACCTGCGGCAGTGCCTCGGCCTCCGGCACATCTTTGCCGTCTCCGGGCATCGTCTCGGCGGCCTCGCGTTCCCTCCGCTTCTCCAACTGGTCACAGAGGTGCTCGACGGCTATCTCTTTGCCCTTCGGTACCCACTAACCTTTCCGGAACGATCGGTAGTGGGACCGGACCTCATCCCCGCCCTCCCACACGCTGTTGTCTTTGACGTCACGAGTGTAGATCGCGGGGAGGTCCTCGAGGTGGTTGCAGCCGCCGGCATGGAGGGCCGAAAGGATGCTGTAGCCCACCGTACGGGCGCAGCAGTCGCCAAAGACGCCTAAAGCGTCGCCCACCGCCCCCCGGCCACAATGCACCAGTCGGTGAACGCCTCGGCTGGGGATTCGTCTTCGGGCAACAGTGGAGGAAAGGCGCCCATCCTTGTGAGCGCCACGCGAGCGTGCGGCTGGTGTCAATGGCCGAAGCCCATGTGCCGGCCTCGACCTCTTTCACCTCGGCAAGCTCGGAGCGAAGTCGTTCCACTTCGGCCTCATGTCGGCGAGACAGGCTTGGAGCTGGTCGGTCTCGGTCTTCAGGGCAGAGTTCGAGGCCTTGACGTCCTTGAGCACCTTCTTGAGAACGCCCGGTTCTTGTGCCAGCCGCTCGGCCTTCGACGCCTTCTCTTGCTGGCGGCTCTTGAGGCCGTCCAAGAGGGCATGCGCCATACGCTTGTAACTCCTGGCGAAGGAAAGCTCCTGGAAAAACGCGAAGCTACAAGCTAAGCAATGCAAAATTGAAGCCCCAAAATACGGGACGAAGAAAAAAGGACTTGGAGAAAACAAATCTTGGTCAGCAGACCACGAAGAGACAGGCCCGCCTTATCAAGGTTGAATCGTTCATCAATGACCGGCTGAATAGCCGAGGGCGAAGCCAAGGTGCTAAGTCCCCGACGAAAGAGCGAAGCTCGTCGCGGACGTTGAAGTCTTCGGTGATGAAGCTTGGCATTGGAAGGACGTTGTCAGACGCAGAGAGTGTCACGGTTGGCCACCCGCTAGTGTCTACGATGCCCTGTCCGCTGCTGCTAGCGGGCTCGGACATGCCTCCGGCGAACATGTCCTCCGCCGCGTCCGCGCTGTCGTTGTCTACAACGACTTCCTCCTCGGCGGGCGGGGGGGGACTCCACTCTCGCCCTCTTCACCATCGGGCTTTGGTGCACCGGCGAAGTCGACTCGGAGTCGCTGAATGCCGAGCCCAGCACTACTGGCGTGAACTGGAAGTGGACCGCCCTTCCAGCGCTCCCAGGGCGGGCGGGGGCGGCCGAAGACGCGTGTCTAGCCGAAGACCCATGCCCGGGCGATGGCCCGGTTCCTGCCCGGCCGCTAATGGGCATCACGACGTCGGGGCTGGGAGTTTGGCCGACAGTCCCAAGGTCCATGTCCTCGGTGTTGCTGTCCTCGTCGTCGTCATCAGCCGCTGGCTGGGGTGAAGGGCGAATGGCCCGAAGAGGCTGAACCATTCTCGGGGCCATCTGACACGGCCCTGCTGCGTCGCCCGTGGCCTTCTTCCGTTTCTTCCCCGCCGTGTCTCCACCATCATCGCCCTGAGGCTGGACAAGGTTCTTGCACGAGGGCACCTCCTGGCGAAGCCGCAGGCATACGCGGTTCACCCTTCCCCCTTTAAGGAATTTCATGATCTCCCCGTACTCCTTCGGAGTCATATCCCTGAGAGGCGTTTCACCAGCTTCTCCACTTCGCCCAAGGAGATAACTGCAAACCGTGTAAAGTCACCTGAATCAGAGCAGATCAGAGCGAAGCTCAGTAGGTGAGCGGAAGATTGAAGCAGATCAAAAAGAACCTACCAAGGCGATCATCGGGGACGGCGATGGCAAGGAGATCGCAG
Source organism: Oryza meyeriana var. granulata (assembly GCA_003991445.1). Classification (NCBI taxonomy): domain Eukaryota; kingdom Viridiplantae; phylum Streptophyta; class Magnoliopsida; order Poales; family Poaceae; genus Oryza; species Oryza meyeriana. The sequence goes on from RYFJ01004373.1 coordinate 57,107, forward strand.
ATCTAGTTGTCGTGGTCAATGGTGATGTTCCACAACCGCTCCAGCGGAGTGACGCCCATCATGAGGTACTCTTCGATCAGGTCGCAAACATTGAGGCAGCTCGAGATCACGCGGAGGAGCTGGCGGCGGGCCTCCAGTGCACCTTACGAAGATACCTTCGGGCGGCCGTCAATGCAGGGAATGCTCAGCGATGTCCACAGGACCTTGAACTCGCCGGAGCCGGCAACGTAGGGGATCTTGTGGTAAAACCACCGCCTCATCCACGACTTCTCCCACTTTGGCATCGAAGCGGGAACAGGCCATAGATCGGCCTGGTCCGGCCGCGTGATGAAGTTCACGTAGCCGAACGCGCTTTTCTTCAGCCCAACCGGCATCGCCACTGTCTTGCTGTAGAGGGCGGCCTGGTGAACGACGGCGAAGAGGTCCGCCGTCGAGACGAACTCCTGGGTTCGAGCCATCCACTCGAAGACGGCGACGCGGACGAAGGCGCTCGGGCTAAGCTACGACAGCTCCAGGTTGAACAGGGCCAGCACCTCGGGGAGTAGCTCGCAGTAGGGAAACTGAAGCCCTCATTGAAATAGGCGATGAAGATCACCGTCTCGTCCTCGCCGGGCACGGGAATGACGTCCTCGCCGGGCGTGCGGATGAAGCCTTCCATGAAAACCCCTCTTCGGCAGAAGCCATCAATGTCTAACTGGCGGACGAGCAAGGGGCCGAGGTAGACGGTGTTGTCATCGTCGATCGACCCTGGGTCTACACCGCCGTCCTTCGCCGAAGTAGGTTTCCGAGGAGCCATGGGCACCAGGTTGGGCGAAGAAGGCTTGGATCGAAGTAACAACAAATTCGAAGTGCAAAGAACGCTGGGCGTAGGTGAATAGTGGAGAGCGCTTTCTCAGGCAAAAACGCAAAGTGGCGTCACGGGGGGCCGGCCGCGTCTATATATAGATGAGGCCACCTGGCATCGACCAATCATGACGCACCACGTCAAGCCTCGGGAGGCGAACTGCCGCAAGTGCAAAATCGGCCAATGGCGAGACAACATGCGGCACGAGATGAGAAGTCCACGCGGCACATCGGAAGCCCACCCGCCTCGTTGCCGCATCAGTCGACACGTGGCGCCTAGGGAGGCAAGCCACCTTGTTGTCGCCTTGACTGCCTCGAGGCGTCGAAAGGGGCAAACTGCCAGGAGGTCGCACAAACATCGCGTGGTGAAGTGTCATGGCCCGCACAAATTGCCCTCATTGCCCCACGCGGCTGAAGAGCCCCACCGAGGCATGGCAAATCGGAACCGAAGGTCTTGAGCCAAACTCGGCCGAAGTAGGGACGGCGAGCGGCCTGCATGGCAAGAGATGGTATCCACGAGCTCGGCCGAGTTGCCGCTCACCCTTGCACGTGAGGGGCTTGTTGGAGGCAGGCCGTAGCCTCTTCAGACCGTCCCACTTTCGGAAGTCTCAAGACCGAAACCACCTAGCGAAGCTCCTTCGGCGGCCCAAGATCGAAGGCATGAGGGCAAAGGGCCTAGCTCGAAGGCGAGGGTCGTTGTATGCTCAACGAGGACGAAAGGCAGCGAGCGAAGGCCCTAGGAGGGCCGAAGAGGCGGCCCTGATGAAGAAGAGATCCAAAGAGGCCAAAGGGCCCACTGAGGGCCCGGCCTACATAAGGGCCTCACCGGCCCGCATGGCGGCCCAATAGCCCATCAAGGAGCCTAAAATCTAGAAAAGACGAAACTGTCCCCATAGCTATCCCTATCAAGGGGCTATAATGTAATACCACCTGTAAATGAAACCCTAGAACCTATAGTTGTGCTTCTAAGGTTATAAATAGGCACCCAGGCCACTGTAGTGGTAGGATTTTTTAATCAATACAAAGGATTTACTACTACAGTACACTCTCAGTTCCTACTGTTGTTCTTCGACAACGTAAATATAGCTTACAAATGGCAATGTATTATTTCTCCTTAGTATTAGAGAAATATAGTACTGAGTTCTCATAACCTTTATAGATATAATATAAAAATAAAGAGCTGCTCGAGCAAATATTCAGTTTTAATTATCCTTGAGCAATCGCCTAGAACTTAATATCATTTGACTTTAGTACTTGGAAGACTACAGTTTTTAATGTGTGCTCCTATATATATATAGAAATTGCCTTCAGCTATTCTCTTTGGAAAAAAAAAGGGATATAGCACTGAAGAGAAAAAAAAAATCTAAAACGTCTTTTCTAGCCCTTGATATGGGAAAGAACAATTTGAATGTTCCGAAAAATATCTCTATCAACCTGTCGATGCTTTGCACCGGCAATAATACTATGGGGGTACTCGGCGAATTGGAATTCGGTGGATTGCAGAGGAACACAAGGGAATTATACTGGTTCAGGCCCTCAAGGTGAGGTAATACCCTACGTCCAGTTGAGGTGTTATTCCTCTGAGGTGGATTTGTGATCAATGATCTCGGGTTGCCCTCATAGGGCGCCCTGCCTCCCTTTATATACTAGGGGACAGGGGTACATGGCAAGGATCCCAGTCGGATACGACCAAGGGATTTCCTTATTAGAGATAGAATCCTATCCGACTAAGGCTATGTTTCCTTATTGTACAAGGCACAGCCTGCCGGGTGTTATCTTATCTCTAATTACATGATCTGGCCTATCCTCTATCCGAGTGGCCCATGTGCTTGTAGTGAGGTACCCGGGGCCCATGGCTCCCACAGTAGCCCCTGAGACCTTCATAGTTGAGTCACAGCTGATGCCGAGTGCTCTTCCTCCACGGTGAAGGTAACCCGAGTGCGATGCTCCCGAGTACTCTTTGTCCGAGTAAGTCTTCCCGAGTCCTGCTTCATGTCAGCTGGCAGCGAGGCTATGAAGGGCTTCATGTAAATATATGAATAGTGTGCGCCGAATAGGCGCACCTATTAGGTGTAGCCCCCGACTTTGTGCTTAATTGTGAAGACAATTAAACATAAAGTCAAAGATCTTTAACCTGGAAGTCTTTCCCGAATAGATTACTACTGGTATATGAGACTCTTCGGTATCATGTCAACCGGAATATAATTTATAGTCTTGCCGAGTAGGAGGCTACTCGTATATAGGACTCTTCGACTTCATGTCAGTCGGAATGTGTGTTTATAGTCTTTCCCGAGTGGCGTCCCACCCAGAAGTTAGACTCATCCGCGTCATGTCAGCGGGAATGAAGATTTATAGTCTCTCCCGAGTAGTACACTACTCGAAAGTTAGACTCTTCAGCGTCATGTCTGCTGGAATAACATTGCTCAGAGCAACTGGTGGCCACGCATGTCGGCCGAGTACCACCTTATGAAAAATAAATCCATTGCGTGGTTAGGTGTACTCGAGAGAGATACCTGCATCCCCAATTTTAATGAAGACCAGCTTGTGATCCTTGTAAGGATATATCCTCGAGACCTGGTGGATAAGACAGATACCCAAACATATTTGTTTAGCAATAAGGCTCTCATGAAGCATATCTGTTTACCTCATCGGCTTCTGTTAGTAGCACCAGCGCTATAATTTCAACTCAGCCTGCGGGCGGCCCACATGGGGCATGCTACTGTAGGAACTCATGTCTTGTCGGCCCAAAACCAACTGTGCAGGCCTGGGCCCATCTAGTCGATACAGGCTATAAAAGGATGGGGAGAGAGAAAAAGATTCCATCGTCTTCCCCAAAGCAACCAATCTCTTCATCTTCCACCTTCGCGCCTAGCTTTTCGCCTCCCGCCCGGCTAGGGTTAGCAGCTGCCGTTCCCCACCCGGACTCGGGCGATTTCAATCCTCTTCGTTTATTCCAAGCCCCCGATTTGCTTTCCCCCAAATCTCAACACCTCCAGTCATGCCGAAGGCGACGAATCCTGCGGGCGCGCCAGGGAGTTCTTGGCCGATCTCGGATTGCGGCTCGGTGAAGCTGAGACGGTTGGAGAGCGAGCTGAAGTTGCCCAGCCAAGAAGTGATCCGTTGGCGGTCGGCGAGGGGTGAGTCGAGCCCCAACCCCCGGCCTGGTGAAACGGTGGTTTTCGCCTCTTTCTTTGATCGGGGCTTGTGTCTTCCGTCGTCTGATTTCTTCCGCCGCATCCTTTATTTCTACGGGCTGGAGTTGGTGCATTTAAATCCCAACTCGATCCTTCAGATCTCCATATTCGTTACTCTTTGCGAGTGCTTTCTGGGTGTTGAGCCCCATTTCATCCTCTTCCGACACTTGTTCCATGTCAAGCCCCAGCCTTCCAAGAGTAATATCAGTGTGATTGGGGGGGCTGGTCTTCAACTAAGGAGTGATGGGAAGAAAACATATATCGATTTGCCCTTGAAATCTTCTCTGAAGGGCTGGCACAAGGAGTGGTTTTACTGTGCCGATCTAGCTCCTTCCTTGCGCCCGTTTACTGGTATGCCGCCGGCGGTGTTGCCAAGCTGGTCTTCGGAGCCAACCTTTGAAGAACTGGGTCAGGCACACATATTGCTGACGAAGATAGATGACCTCAAGAGGGCCGGCTTGACAGGGCCCTGGGTGGCTCGTCGTTTCCTGACGAGGCGCGTCCAGCCGCTGAAGCTGAGAAGCGCTTTCGGCTGGGCCTTCAGAGGTAAACACGATCCCGACCGGGTGAGCAGCGAGACAGCGGACAAGGGGGCAGTAACCGATACCTTGTTTGGCTACTTCTCCGAAGGGGTCATTGCCACCGAAGGTGATAACCGCCGAGTTGCTGCCTATAGCTTCATCCGGCCGCGGACCAAGGTAACCTTCCACTTTCTTCTGTGGTGAACGCCTGTGGAACGATGATTGTTCAACCTTGCGTGATGGTATCTTGTCGACTTGATTGTAGTGGCATGAGGAATTTGATGAAGATTCTCGTCCATTGTCTGCGGTCGCGTCGAGGAAGAGGCCAAGGAGTCCCTTTGATGCCCAACCCGACTCCAAGAGAGCGGGGAAGAAGCCAATTTTATATCGGGGCGAGGGGGCCATGACAGCGCGTGCACGAGCGGCAGCTTGAAGATAAAGGACACCGCTGCCACAACGCCCACGCGGTCGAGTCCCAGGCTGAGAGCAGGGCTTGGGCTCGACGTTGTCGTACTCAGCAACAGCGCCGCCGAGGGGCCAACCGGAGCAGGAGGCCGATTGGGGCGAAGGAACCCGAACCAACCATACCAGAGTCGAGGCCGGTCTCAGGCTGATATGCCTCTGCCATCGATGACACCGTCCGGGCGAGTGCCGATGCTAGCGCTTCGCCGGGGAGCGGGCACGGGTAGCAGGAAGCTGAAGTTTCCAAGAGGTGCGCTACTCCGGCATTCTGTAGTCGTTGTATGTTAAATGCAGTCCTGATGTCTTGCTTCGTTGTGCAGGAAGCGGGCCGACATCGACCTCAAAAAGGTTTGACCCATCTGCCTGCTTGATGAGTCTGCCGTCCAGCCGAGTCCAGCGGCAGCGACACGCCTGCTGAGCCGGCGGCCAGCTCGGTCGCAGAACCGAGGTAGCTCCGACTAACAGGGCCACTACCGCCCTCGACCGAGAGGTGGCTGTTGAAACTGAGGCCCCAGCCCCCGAGGCACCGTGCGTCACGGAAGCGGGGGACGGATCCCCCGAGCCGGTCCCCGATGTTGTAGGGAAGGCGACGTGCCGAGGCCAGGACCCCGTCGCCATCATGGTTATCGTCGTCGCCGTCGTCGCCGTTGCCGCCGCCACCGGAGATCCCATTTGCCTCGGATCGAAGCTCCCCCACGTGTGATGCCCCGGACCTTCTCGTGGACCACTCGCGACGGTACTATGAAAAGCTTCAGACTCGATGAAGTCGTCGCAAGGAGAGAGCGCGAGAGCCTGCTTCATGCCGCCATCAACGGGTCCCAAGGGGTCTCGGTATGATTCTTGTAGTGAAGCTTCAGCAATCTTCTTGTCTTGATGTTTGACTCTGTCGTCGGTTTGTTCCTTGTCCTGAAGCAGAAGCTCGTCGACCGCAACGAGGCGATGACCGAGATCCTGGTCGAGATGGCTCCCCACCTCGCGGAATTACAACAGCTCCGGGCATTGAAGGCCGAGATGGAGACGCGTCACACGAGGAGGGAGGCCTGGCTGAAGAGCGGCGCTGATCAGCTCAGGGCTGAGACATGGGCCCTAGCCGAGAAGATTAGAGGTAAAATCCTCGAGCATATCTCCCCGACTGGACCGTTGGCGTAATCATCCAACTACGTCGATCCGACTGCTTGGTGGTGTTATGACTGCATGATTGAGCTCTTGGCTAATCTATGGTGCAGACCTCGAAGCGGAGAGGGAGTCGCAGCTGAAGGGGCCGAAGAAGCCAAGGCCGAGCTTGAAAGGTCAAGCCGACCTGACAAAGGCCAACACCGAGCTTGACCGGGAGAAGTCCGAGTTGGAGAAGGCCGTCGTCGAGCTCGGTAAGGAGAAGGCCGAACTGGAGAAGACCGTGGCCGGGTGGGAGGCCGACTACGAAAGTAAGTCCTCAACCCAACTGCGATCTCAGCCAATACGTCAGTCACCCTGTGTGTAGCCGAATCTGACAAGCTTACTTGCCGGCCGATCTGGGCAGGCATGAGAGCCAACGTCCAGGCCCAGTACCGGTTCTACACGGAGGAGATAAAGTCAATCAGGGAGTCACGGGAGGCCCTCGTCGGGTCCGTGAAGGGGCTCCTTGACCTCGTGGATCCCCGCTCAGTGGGGACCAGCTGTAGCAGAATTCCTCAAATAATGGGGCGTCTCGAGGACGCGCCGAGTGCCCTGAAAAGGTACTCAGACGAGCGGGTTGCCGCCGGCGTGGCCCAGACCCTAGCAATGACCAAGTCCATCTACCCGAGGGCGGACATTGAGGCCATCGGGGAGGGATTTTCCGAGGAGACGACGCCCGAGGAAGCGCTGGAGCTGATCTCACAGGCGAAGCCGACTGCTGAAGCGATTACCCGAGACCTGGGTCTGTAAGGGCAATATATTTTGTAGTCGGTGTATACATATGCTTTCATATACGATCATGTGTGAATATATGTGTCGTGCCGCCAAACTTATTATTCGGTTGTCATTAGCTTTACCCGACCATGTAGCATGCACCGAGTTAGTTCAATAGAACTTGATAAAAATCGTTCAGAGGAAGATGCTATACTCGGGCGAACGCATCAGTCGTGGCAAGGCTTCATAACCGAGGTGAGATAAGCTTGTATGTTATTGACAGAACACATATATACATGCAGCCCCTGACTCACTACTCGATTGGAACAAGCGGCGTAGTGAGTCAGGAAAAACTGTACACATGGAAAAAGTAAGACTCAGGTATAGAAAGGACGTAGCTGTTCTATATTCCATGAGTTGGTGATGAGGACGCCGTCTTTGGTCTTCAGTCGGTAGGCGCCTGGCCGCGTGACCTCGGCTATAATGAACGGCCCTTCCCAGATGGGGGATAGTTTATGCCTGTCCTTGGTGGTTTGTATCTTCCGTAGAACGAGATCCCCGACCAAAAAGGCGCGGCCACGGACATTGCGATTGTGGTAGCGACGCAGGCCTTGAAGATACCTTGCCGACTGGATTGTTGCGGCGTCTCTTGCTTCTTCCAGCTGATCTAATTCGATCAGTCGGGTGCTGTTGGAATCGTCTTCGGAGTAAGCCCGGACTCGCGGAGAGCCGAACTGTATCTCGGTTGGTAGCATGGCCTCAGTACCGTAGACCAGGAAGAAAGGGGATTGCCCTGTTGCCCGACTAACCGTGGTTCTGAGAGACCAGAGAACGGATGGTAGTTCTTGTACCCACCGACCCATGTATGGTTGTAGTCGGTCGTATATCCTGGCCTTGATGCCTTGTAAGACCATGCCGTTGGCTCGCTCAACCTGCCCGTTGCTCCGTGGGTGTGCCACAGACGCGTAGCAGATCTTGATGCCGAAGTCGTCGCAGAAATCTTGGAATAGGCCTGCCGCGAACTGAGTGCCGTTGTCGGTTATGATGCGGTTAGGACCCCAAACCGGTATAGTATACTCAAGATGAAGTCCTTTGCTCGTGCCGCTGTGATTGTTGCGACAGGTTTAGCTCAATCCACTTGGTGAATTTATCCACTGCGACGAATAAATGTGTGAACCCTCCTGGCGCTTTCTTGAACGGCCCGACCATGTCGAGCCCCCATACTGCGAATGGCCAAGAGATAGGGATAGTCTGGAGTTCCTGGGCGGGAAGATTTGTCTGTCTTGCGAAGAACTGGCAACCCTCGCACTTGCGAACGATGTCTTTAGCGTCTGTGACTGCGGTGGGCCAGAAGAATCCCTGCCGGTAAGCCTTTCCGACTAACGTCCTGGATGCAGCGTGGTTGCCACATATGCCCGAGTGGATTGAATGCAGGATCTGCTTGCCTTCCTCGGTGGTGACACAGCGCATGAGGACACCGGATGCTCTCCTACGGTACAGGTCTTCTCCGACTAGCAGGAAGCTTTTGCTTCGACGCTTGATCTGCTCAGCTTGACTGCGATCTTCTGGGAGTTCGTCGTCCAGGAGGAATTTGAGAACAGGACCCCTCCAGTCTTGACATATGTGCAGCACTTCGTCGGTGGTCGGGGTAGGCTCGCCTCCCGACTGCTCTTGTGCCGGTTTCTTCTTGACTGATGGCTCCATAAGTTGCTCGACAAAGATTCCAGTCGGAACCGCTTCTCGCTTGGATCCCATGTTTGCCAGCTCATCTGCCGCGTCGTTGTATTGGCGCAGGACGTGTGTGATTTCCAGCCCGTCGAACTTATTTTCCAACTTGCGGACCTCCTGACAGTATGCCGCCATTGTGTCGTCGAGACAGGTCCAGTCTTTCATGACTTGGTTGACCACGAGTTGGGAGTCTCCGCGCACAACCAGTCGACGTATGCCGAGTGATATGGCGATGCGGAGCCCGTGAACAAGAGCCTCGTACTCGGCGACGTTGTGGGAAGCCGGGAAGTGGATTTGTAGTACGTACTTCAACTTTTCGCCAGTGGGGGATGTCAGTAAGACTCCAGCCCCGGCACCGCCGATCCGTAGGGAACCGTCGAAGTACATTGTCCAGTACTCTAGCTTTGTTGTTGGTGTTGGGAGTTGAACTTCTGTCCACTCGGCCACGAAGTCGGCTAGAGCTTGAGATTTGATAGCTGTCCGTGGCTGAAAGGTGATGTCAAACGCCATCAGCTCGAGGGCCCATTTAGCGATCCGGCCGGTGGCCTCGCGATTATGAAGGACATCCCCGAGTGGAAACGCTGTGACCACCGTGACTTGATGTGCTTGGAAGTAGTGCACCAGCTTTCGGACTGTGATGAGTAAGCCGTATAGCAGCTTCTGGACCTGTGGGTATCTTGTTTTGGAGTCGGCAAGGACCTCGCTGACAAAATAGATTGGCCGTTGTATTTTTTGAAGATGACCCTGTTCGGATCGCTCCACTACCAGCACCGTGCTGACTACCTGTGTTGTTACCGCCAGATAAAGCATTAGTGGTTCCTGGGGCAGGGGTGACGCTAGCACGGGGGGTGATGTGAGGAATTCTTTGAAGTCTTCGAAGGCTTGTTGGGCTTCCGGGGTCCACTGAAAGGTGTCCGCCTTTTTGAGGAGCTTGAAGAAGGGCATGCCCCGTTCGCCCAGTCGGGAGATAAACCGACTGAGTGCCGCCATGCAGCCTGTCAGCTTCTGGATGTCTTTAAGGTTGGTTGGGGGCGCCATGTTCTTGATGGCGTTGACTTTCTCCGGGTTAGCCTCGATGCCGCGGTGCGAGACGATGAAGCCGAGTAACTTCCCAGACGGCACCCCGAAGGTGCACTTGTCCGGGTTCAACTTCATCTTGAATCTTCGAAGGTTTTGGAAGGTTTCTTCCAAGTCGCAATGAGGTCTTGTCTGGATTTAGACTTGATCACCACATCGTCGACGTAGGCTTCCACGTTGCGCCCGATCTGAGTGTGTAGACACCGCTGAAATAGCCCTTTGGTAGGTTGCGCCTGCGTTTTCAGACCGAACGGCATTGTGATATAGCAATACGCTCCAAACGGCGTGATGAAAGATGTTTTTAAACAGTCTTGTTCCTTCAAGCTAATTTGATGATATCCCGAATAACAGTCGAGAAAACTGAGTAGGTCGCACCCGGCCGTGGAGTCAACCACCTGATCTATCCTGGGAAGACCAAATGGGTCCTTGGGGCACGCTTTGTTGAGGTCGGTGTAGTCGACGCACATGCGCCATTTACCGTTTTTCTTCCGGACCAGGACTGGGTTGGCCAGCCAGTCCGGGTGGTAAACTTCCTTGATGAAGCCGGCTGCGAGGAGCTTGGTGATTTCCTCTCGGATAGCATCCTTGCGGTCTTGAGCGAAGCGCCGCAGCCGTTGCTTGACCGGCTTGGCATCTGGCTTTACATGTAGGGCATGCTCGATCACCTCCCTTGGTACGCCCGGCATGTCGGACGGTTTCCACGCGAAGATATCTTTGTTGGCTTGGAGGAAGGTGACGAGCGCGTCTTCCTATTTGGGGTCGAGTCCGGTCCCGACTAAGGTAGTCTTGGAGGGGTCGGAAGGGTCCAGGGGGATCTTCTTCGTGTCAGAGTCCGCTGAAATTCCCGACTTCGCTGCTTTTTTCGCCGGAACTGGATCTTGATCGACTTCAGATGTAGCAGCTTGCCGGATGCTGTCGCGCCCAACTGCCGCTTCTTGTGTTTGAGCCAGCTCACAGCTCTCCTTGTCGCAGGTGAAGGCTTGCTTAGCGTCGCTGCGGAGGGAGAGAACTCCTGCTGGCCCGGGCATCTTCAGCACCATGTATGTGTAGTGCGGTATCGCCATGAATCTGGCGAGGGCCGGTCGTCCGAGTATCGCGTGATACGCGGTCTCGAAGTCGGCGACCTCGAAGGAGATGTTTTCTGTGCGGAAGTTGTCCCGCGTGCCGAAGGTCACCGGCAAGGTTATCTGCCCGAGTGGGGTTGATGACAAGCGGGGATTATCCCATGGAAGGGCGCGGTGCTCGGCCGTAGTTCTGAACGAGGAATTCTCATCTCGTCCAAAGTCTTGGCGAACAGGATGTTGAGCGCACTGCCTCCGTCGATGAGGGTTTTCTTCAGCCTAATATTTTTGACAACCGGGTCTAGGACGAGTGGGTATCGTCCCGGGTGGGAAACCCGATCTGGGTGATCCGCGCGGTTGAAGGTGATAGCCATCTCGGACCAGCGCAGGTATTGAGGGGTATCCGTTGTGGAGACCGCGTTAATATCCCGCGCTGATAGCTTCTGCTTGCGCTTGGATTCGTACGCGAGTGGCCCCCGAAGATGTGGTTGAGTTCGGCTTGGGATCCTGGAAGTCATCAGCCGGACCCGAGTCTGGCTTGTCCTTGTCCTTGTCGCCGACGGCAGATGATGAAGCCTGCTCGGAGGCAAACTTCTTGAGCATGTGGCAGTCTTTGCCGCGTGCCGGCCCTTGGGGTGAAAGGGGCAAGGCCCGCTCATGACTTTCTGGTAGTCGTTGTTCCGCTGGGGCCGCGACCGACTGCGCTCCATGTTAGCCACCTCGTTGTCTGACTTCCGCTTGCGGCTGCCAGGCTTGTTCTGAGGCGGCTCGTTGTCGGCTTTTGCCCTGTTGTCTTTTTGTCGGGGCTCCTTCTTCTCGTCGAAGGCCTCTGCGACAGCTTCAGCGGAGTCGGCGTATTTGTTGGCCATGTCGAAGAGAGTCCGGACGGTGGATGGTGGCTTCCGAGTGAACTTCGCGATGAGCGGGGCGTCTTTTACTCCCTTGCGGAAGGCGGCGATGACGACCTCGTCTTTGATGCTTGGGATTTGATTGCGCTTCTCGGAAAACCTTTTGATGAATTCCCGCAGAGACTCGTTCTTTTTCTGATGTAGTTGGTAGAGGTCGTGCTCGGAAGCTGGTCTCTCGTAGGTCCCCTGGAAGTTAGCGATGAACCGCTCCCTGAGTTGTCCCCAGGAACCGATCGACCGCCTTGGGAGGCCTGTCAGCCATGTCCTCGCCGAGTCGGATAACGCGACTGGGAGGTAGTTTGCCATGGCTCTGCTGTCGCCCCCAGCAGCCTGAACTGCTAGGACGTAAACGGTGAGCCAGGACTCTGGGTTGGTCTTGCCGTCGTACTTTTCAATTCCGGTGGGCTTAAAGCCGACTGGCCATCGGACGTCTTGTAACTCCCGAGTAAAGGCTGGAATGCCTTCATTATCGTGAGGACTTGGGCTTCGGTTTTGGCGGTGTAGCCGCTCGTAATGGAGACCGAAGCGCTCGTGTTCATCCTCCAGCCGGCGGCGTTCGTCTTCTTCGCGTTCTTCGCGCCGGGCCCTTAGGGTGTGGCGAAGATCGCGTTGTAACCGCAATCGGAGGTCTTGATTGGGTCGGCAGTCGTATTGTGACGCGCCGGTTGTCGTAGTTGGTATTGCCGAGTGTTGTTTGGCGGATTCCTCATGCTGCCGGGTGGAGCCGGCTGCCCGTCGTCGTGCTGATGCAGATGACTCCGCCGCTGGAGAGCCCGTTTGACGGGTCGGTATGTGAGTGTTGCCTGACTGTTCTTGCTGCTGGCAGGCGGCAGCTGTAATCATCGCCTTGATCTTTGCGATGGTTGGTGTGGCCTGATGGTCCGGCCCAAACTGGAGCGTGTCCAGCGGAGTTGCGGCGGCCACGACGTTCTGTTGTGGCGTGACGAAGACGTCGTGGTCGCCGACTTTGGTTCGGAGGATTTGCTGCTGGGCGGCTCGCCCAGCTTGTCGAAGCCCGTCATTGCGAGCTTGTCGGTTGGCCTCCTCTTGTTGTTGTATTCGGCGCGCCTCCTCATGCTGCTCCTCTTGCAGTCGGCGCACCTCGGAAGGTGGTGTTGAAGCCATGAAGATCTCGCGGGGGAGGAGGGAGCTTGCCAAGGTGGAGTCCGAGTTGATGCTCGAACCGCCATCCGACTTAGTGTCGGACTCCGAGTAGTTTATCGGAGTTAGGACGACTCCGACCTCCCTAGATCCAATCTGAAACGGTTCATGACCGTGTCCAAACTGAATCGCTGGAGGTCGGGTCTGCTGCGCAGGTTGTAGATGCACAGCGTCGCCGAATCTGTACGGGAGACGGACGATCTCTCCCCCTCTCGGCCTAACCCGCGCTGGCTCAAGGCCTAGTGCGAGCCGGACGCCGAAGGAGAGAGTTGACCCGATGTCCGGCGATGTGAGGGACTGTCGTAGTAGATCGTCGAAGGAGATGGCGACGTCCCTGAGGCCGGCTGGCGCAACGCCGGCTAGCTCCTCGGCTGGCAAGATCGGATCTGCCTCAGCCAAAGAAAGGTTGCCGAGTTGATCGGCGACGAAATCAAGGCTCCCGAAGGTGATGGTGTCTCCGTTGGAGAACTTGTCGCCCTTGACTCCGTTGATGGGATCCATCGAATCTGTTAATGAAGAACTCGCCGGTCCCCTACCTGGCGCGCCAACTGTCGATGCTTTGCACCGGCAATAATACTATGGGGGTACTCGGCGACCTAGAATTCGGTGGATTGCAGAGGAACACGAGGGAATTATACTGGTTCAGGCCCTCGATGTGAGGTAATACCCTACGTCCAGTTGAGGTGTTATTCCTCTGAGGTGGATTTGTGATCAATGATCTGGTCTGCCTCATGGGCGCCCTGCCTCCCTTTATATACTAGGGGACAGGGGTACATGGTAAGGATCCCAGTCGGATACGACCAAGGGATTTCCTTATTAGAGACAGAATCCTATCCGACTAAGGCTATGTTTTCTTATTGTACAAGGCACAGCCTGCCGGATGCTATCTTATCTCTAATTACATGATCTGGCCCATCCTCTATCCGAGTGGCCCATGTGCTTGTAGTAAGGTACCCGGGGCCCATGGCTCCCACAATGGGCTTGGGCCTACACGGTCGGCACTGGGCCACCAAGATATGAGTTCCTACAGTAGCATGCTCCATGTGGGCCGCTCGCAGGTTGAGTTGAAATTATAACGCTGGTGCTACGAACAGATATGCTTCATGAGAGCCTTATTGCTAAACATATATGTTTGGGTATCTGTTTTATCCACCAGGTCTCGAGGATATATCCTTACAAGGATCACAAGCTGGTCTTCATTAAAATTGGGGATGCAGGTATCTTTCTCGGGTACACCTGACCACGCCGTGGATTTATTTTCATAAAGTGGTACTCGGCCTACATGCGTGGCCATCAGTTGCCATGAGCAACATTTTACCCGCTGACATGATGCGGAAGAGTCTAACTTTCGAGTAGTGCACTACTCGGGAGAGACTATAAATATCTTTTCCCGTTGATATGACGCGAAGGAGTCTAACTTTTGAGTGGGACGCCACTCGGAAAAGACTATAAACCCCCTTTTCCAGCTGACATGACGCTGAAGAGTCCCATATACGAGTAGCATCCTACTCGGCAAGACTATAAACACATATTCCGACTGACATGAAGTCGAAGAGTCCTACATACGAGTAGTCCCCTACTCGGCAAGACTATAAATCATATTCCGGTTGACATGATACCGAAGACTTCTAGGTTAAAGATCTTTGACTTTATGTTTAATTGTCTTCACAATTAAGCACAAAGTCGGGGGCTACACCTAATAGGTGAGCCTATTCGGTGGACACTATTCATATATCTCCATGAAGCCCTTCACAGCCTCGCTACCAGCTGACATGAAGCAGGACTCGGGAAGAAGACTTACTCGGACAAAGAGTACTCGGGAGCATCGCACTCGGGCAATCTTCACCGTGGAGGACGAGCACTCGGCATCAGCTGTGACTCAACTATGAAGGTCTCAGGGGCTACTGTGGAGGCCATGGGCCCCAGGTACCTCATTACCAGTATATGGGCCACTCGGATAGAGGATGGGCCGAACCATGTAATTAGAGATTAGATAGCACCCGGCAGGCTTTGCCTTGTATAACGAGGAAACATAGTCTTAGTCGGATAGGTCTCTATCTCTAAGAAGGATATCCCTTGGCCGTATCCGGCTAGGATCCTTATCATGTACCCCTGTCCCCTAGTATATAAAGGGAGGCAGGGGGGCCCCATGGGAGCAAGGAGGATCATTGATCGACATAACCTCTTAGAGGAATAACACCACAACTGGACGTAGGGTATTACGTCACATCGAGGGCCTGAACCAGTATAAAATCTCTTTGTGTTCCTCTGCAATCCACCGAGTTTCCCCTTGCTCAGTAGCCCTATAGTTCTATTGCCGGTGTAAAACATCGACAGCTAGGAACAGGAAGAGGCATATACAAACCATGCTGATTGAGTCGTGACTTAGCCTTTTGACACGTAGTACAGCGAGAAACAAATCTCTCCACATCTCTTCTCATCTCTGGCCAAAAGAAATAACCAGCAAGTATGTCCTCCATCTTCTTTGCGCTAAAATGCCCCCATCAACCCACCGCCATGTGCTTCCTGTAACAACAACAGGCGAACGGAGCTAGCTAGAATGCATAGCTTGTTAGCTCTAAACACAAACCCATCATTCAAGACGAATTTGTTCCTTGTCTTTCCATCTTTGCAATGCAGCAACACATCTTTAAAATCATCATCATACACATATTGGTCTTTAATCGTTTCTAATCCAAATATTTTATAAGCATGTTGTGTGAGCAAAATATATCTCCGAGACAATGCATCAGCAATGATATTCTCCTTTTCTTTCTTGTGTTTGATAACATAAGGAACAATTCAAGGAATTCAACCCATTTTGCATGTCTACGGTTCAATTTTCCTTTACTACGGATATGTTTTAAAGATTCATGATCAGAATGTATGACAAATTCTTTGGGCCACAAATAATGCTGCCATGTTTCTAAAGTTCTTACTAGAGCATATAATTCCTTATCATAAGTAGAATAATTCAGAAGAAGCCCACTCAATTTCTCACTAAAATATACCACGGGTTTTCCTTCTTGCAGCAAAACACCACCCAAGCCAATTCCACTAGCATCACACTCAAGCTCAAAAGTCTTATTAAAATCAGGAAGTTGTAGAAGAGGTGCATGTGTCAACTTATCTTTCAGCATGTGGAAGGCATTCTCTTGTGCCGTGCTCCAAGAAAAAGGCACTCCCTTCTTTGTGAGCTCATTCAATGGTGCAGCAATGGTGCTGAAATCCTTCACGAAGCGGCGATAGAATCCAGGAAGACCTAAAAAACTTCGCTCCTGTGTGATAGTCTTTGGAATAGGCCATCCTTGTATAGCTTCAACCTTAGCTGATCAACCTCAATTCCTTGTGGAGTGACAACATAGCCAAGAAAAGAAACGTGATTCATGCAAAAGGTGCACTTGTCAAGTTTACCAAACAAACGTGCATCGTGTAAAGCATTAAAAATAGCACGTAAGTGATCAATATGCTCAGCCATAGACTTGCTGTAAATCAATATATCATCAAAGTACACTACCACAAATTTACCAATGAAAGCACGCAAAACCTCATTCATTAATCTCATGAAAGTACTAGGTGCATTAGTTAACCCAAAAGGCATGACTAACCACTCATATATAACCGAACTTAGTTTTGAAAGTAGTTTTCCATTCATCTCCCAATTTCATACGGATCTGGTGGTATCCACTACGCAAATCAATTTTTAAAATCACAACAGCACCACTCAATTCATCAAGCATATCATCTAATCGTGGAATGGGATGACGATATCGAATGGTGATATTGTTAATTGCTTTATAATTCACACACATACGCCATGTTCCGTCTTTCTTAGGCACTAAAATAACCGGAACAGCAAAAGGACTAAGAGACTCACGCACATAACCTTTGTCGAGTAGTTCTTGTACTTGGTGCTGAATCTCCTTAGTTTCCTCTGGGTTTGTCCTGTATGGCACACGGTTGGGTAATGAAGCACCGGGAATGAGATCAATCTAGTGCTCAATCCCTCGAATGGGTGGCAGCCCCGGTGTATCTCACTTGGAAATACATCAGAAAACTCCTACAAAACGTTAGACACAGCAGGGGGCAAAGAACGCTGCATATTGTGAAGTGAAATCAAAGCATCTTTGCATACCAAAGCATAGCAAATAGAAGTGGAAGAAATCAATTCATTAACATTAGAACGGGTAGCAAGCAAGCATGTTCCTTTGAAGGTTATCTCATTTTTCTTGGGCAAATAAATTTGTTTTGTTTCTTATCATTCCTTACAAGATCCTTTGCAACAATGTGGTTCTCACTTTTAGCATGGTCCTGTAATTTCAGTTTTTGGGCTCTAGCAACATCATCTTGCACAATAGCCTCTAGAGACATAGGATGTAGCACAATTTTCTTATCATGGTGCAGAAAAGAATACTGATTTGATCTACCATGATGCATTGAATCTCTATCAAATTGCCACGATCTACCTAGCAGAATAGCACATGCTTGCATAGGCACAACATCACATTCAACAACATCGATAGGATCCAATAGAGAAATTAATTCGCACCAGTCTAGTTACCTTTGCCTTACCGCTGTTATTAAGCCATTGGATGTGGATGCGGTTTGCTACTAGGTGCAAGTTTCTCGACCATGCCACTACTGGCCAAGTTGTTGCAGCTACCTCCATCAATAATCATGTGGCAAGAACGCTCTTTGATGACACACTTTGTTTGAAACAACATGTGCTGCTGATTTTGCTCCGCCTTCTCCATTTGCGCACTAAGCACACGCTGCACAATGAGACTCTCATAATGCTCGGCATCATCAGCACTAATATGCTCTTCAGATGCTCCATCATTACCTGCATGGTCAGTTGCAAGCATAGCATATATATCTTCATTGAAATCACTAGCAAATGAATACTCACTGTCATCTTTAACAACCAAAACACGCTTGCTAGGATAGTCACGCTGCACATGTCCAAAGCCCTTACATCAGTGACATTGAACATCTCTAGTTCTTCCTATAGATGCCATAGAAGAAGCGCTCTCGGCGGGCGCTTGGGTAGCCTTTGATGCTGTAGGCGCCCGACTTGCTGAATTAGTAGGAGGAACATGTGACTTACTGTAGTTGTTAGATGAAGAAGGTGCTGGCTGACTCGGGAAGGAAGACGGTGGTGGAGCATGTCCAGCCAGAAAAGTAGTCGTGCGTGCTAGCCATGAGTTAATTTTTCCTGCAAAAACATTAGTCCTGGAACTTGCACGACGTCCCTGCACTTCTCTTTCAGCTTTACAAGCAAGGTGAAACAGACGAGTAACATTATTGTATTCTTTGTAAGCTAGGATGTCCTGAATTTCACGATTTAAACCACCCAAAAATCTAGCCATAGCAAGTTCCTCAGTCTCCTCTAAGTTACAACGCAACATGCCCATTTGTAGTTCCTGATAATATTCTTCTACGCTTTTATTTTCCTGCCTCAATTGTTGCATTTTATGTAACAGATCATGTTCATAGTAAGAAGGAACAAATCTAGCCCGCATGACCCATTTCAAAGCATCCCAAGTTTGTGGTATGTTATTCGGATTTTTCTTGCCATGTTCTTTCCACCAAACAGAAGCAAAATCAATGAACTCACTAGTTGTAGCCCTAACCCTTCTATTCTCAGGAAATTCATGACATCCAAATTTTTGATCGACAGCAATCTCCCAAGTAATATATGCATCAGGATCGTATTTACCTCTCTCTCTCTCTCTCTGAAATAGGTAAGCTGCGAAGAAAGGGAAAGCGTTGGGTTCGATGGTAGTGGTTCTAGTAGTGGTTGCAGTGGTGATGTTGGCAGCGGATTTCGTGGTGGTTGTGAATTTCCTGGTGGTGGTGTCGGTGACGGTAACGTGAGCAGAACTCAAAACTCTAGTGGCTAACCCTAAGACCAGTAACTTGACTCAACCGATGCAAACCAAAAACTCAACAAGCCCTAACTAAGCAGTACTAACAAAAGGCTCAAAAGGTCTAGGAAAAACGAAAACAGATTAATCTACTACTTTTTTTTGGCTTTTTGTGGACTATAGGAAATTCAGTATGAATAACAATAGATCTCTCACCAATCAACCTCCACTCTAATCCCACTTGATAGCATTATTGGTCCCGATCTTTCGGTGGAGATATGTAACTCGATTGGGGATGGAGGCGACGTTCACGACCTGACTACAACCGTCTAAAGAGGCTGCGCCTTGGTGACCGATACACCGACTCCAAGGGTTGCTTGTGATCTTATGGGGCGTGAATAACCCAGCCACAAGGGCACTCGTCCTGCAAGCAATCAAAGAACAAGCAAGAACAAGCAGAACAAGCACTAAATTGCTAGATTGATATGAAGATTTCGATCATAAACACGACATGGTGAGGTTCTGAAATCAAGCGAATGGGCGATATAATCGATACGCGCGTTGCAACTAGAAGTAGCGACGGCTTACTTGGAATCAACAAAACCTAATTGTTCCTGGTGGCTCTAAGCCCTATTAATGGATGGGAGAATGACCACAGGGGTGTTGGGGTTGTACCATAACCCTAAGACACGTCCTTAGTGGACTCAACTTGATACACGGCCCATTGGGCTAAAATAGGGTGACGCAGCACCATGGACAGAATAGGTCTCCGTATTAAAACAACGATTGCGGCCAACTCTGATTAGATATAGACATGAGGCCAGATCCATTTGAATGTAGTCTTGATAAGCTTTCCACAAAGTATTTGCACGCCCGAATCAGAGTTCGAATGAAGTCATGGTGACCATCACAAGTTGGTGCTGTCCTGCAATCCGAATCCAACCCACGTGACTCCTCGTCCTTGTTGATCCTCGCCATCGTTCCTAAGCAAAACAAGAGTGCATGTGTTTCCATGGTCTAAATAAGTTGGACACAAACCTAAGAATGAACTCACCTGATAGTTGAGTTGACGTGCACGAGCACGAGTAATTGCCTCAGTAATCTGGACTTGTGGAGGCGTGGATGTATCGATGGTGTTGATGTCCTCATTAGAGTGGGACAGGGTGAGGTTTCCGAATTCGTCGGTGACGAAGATGAGGTTCCCGAAAGTGATTGTTTGCCTAGGGAAGAAGTTGATGCCATCGACTCCGGTGATTGGATCTATCAGGCTTGTTGAAGATGATCTCGATGAAGCCCCTACCTGGCGCGCCAACTGTCAATGTTTTATATCAACAATAATAATATGGGGCTACTGATGAGACCTAAATTTGATGGATTGCAAAGGAACACGAAACAATTTATCCTGGTTCAGGCCCTTGAGGTGAGGTAATACCCTACTTCCAGCTGTTGTGTATTGCCTTTGAGGTTTCTCTGGTGAGATTGTATCCATTACCCTCAAGGGGCGCCCTGCCTCCCCTTATATACCGGGGGACAGGGTTACAGGGTAGGAATCCCAGTCGGACTCTGACCAAGGGATTTTTGTCAATGTTTTACACCGGCAATATGATTATAGGGCTACTCGGCAAGAGGAAACTCGGTGGATTGCAAAGGAACAAGGAGAGGTTTATACTGGTTCAAGCCCTTGATGTGAGGTAATACCCTACGTCCAGTTGTGGTGTTATTCCTTTGAGGATTTGTGTCTGTGTAAAATCATGTGCGGAAAATTGGCTTATCTTGTGATTTATGAACTTGGCATTGGAAAGTATGATAAGCGTGTGTACGATTGACGTGGGTCAGGTTGTGAATATCTGTGCCCGAAAATGATGTGTTTGGTCTATTTGTGTGTAGGTACTTGGGGTCAACCTTAGTCAACGGCGGATCAGGAATAAACTCAAGGAGGAGTTTAGGTCCAAAACGGTCAAGGATGTCAGGTGACAAGGTGGGACACAAGGTGATACACGGTGGATGAAAACTGTGTAGAAAGATATTCAAAACGAGCTTCGTAAGGCAGCGTATAAACGCTGGAAAAATCGACAAAGAAAAGGAGTACGTGACACGGTGCTACAGTACCACGGGGTACTGTAGCACGCGTGGAGGTGCGCGGGCCTAGCGCGGTCCAAGCAAGGCAACAGTCCAGATGGCCCACGAAGGGGTTTTGGTTCTATAAATAGTGACTCCCTATTGATTTTTGGAGAGATTTTTTAGGGTTTCTTGAGAGCGATCTTGTCGTGGAGAAATCTTTTGGATGTTTTGGAGAAACATCTTATAAGCACAATCTTGGTAATAAAGCTAAAGTTTATGGATGATTAGTGCGGTAATTAATTCCTCTTTCTCATTCATCTTTTTGCATGTCTAGCAATGGATTTTAGATTGATTTGTTTTTCTCTAAGATTTGGGTTGGATTCTTTGATCTAAAATCTAGCTAGGGTGTTTTTCTAGTGTTCTAGAAAGTTTGGTTGGTTAATTATTTTCGGATCTCGTTTAATCAATTAATTAGGGTTTAATTAATTTCCATCAACCTTCTGTTCAGTAATTTTTTTTTGTTAATATCTCGAGATCCAGAAGTCCGATTGACGTGATTCTAGTTGGGTTTGTTTGCAAATTTTGTCTAGTTTATTCTGACAAATTTTTAGGTCGATCGGAGTTACGGATCTACGGCTACAATCTATTTAGTGATGAAACAGTGTTTTGTCCAGATTCTGAAAACGCGGTTTTTTAGGTTTTGTGATTAGGGGAAGTGTTAAATTTTATTTTTGACCTATGCAATCATTCACCCCCACTCTGATTGCCTATCTTAGTGTGAGTCGATCCTACAAGTGGTATCAGAGCAAGGTTATTTATTTTATTATCTTTTCTAATTGATCTTAACCGGCGATTAGAAAATATGTCGACGGATAGGTATTCCACAAAACCTTGTGTTTTCGATGGTGTTGATTTTCAGTATTGGAAGGCTAAGATGGAGGCATACATTCAAGCTCAAGGCTTTGCGATATGGGAGAAGATCTATAAGCCATATCAAGTTTCTGAAAACGATGTAGTGACAGCAGCGAACATGCCACAGGTGAAGGCTAACAGCAAGGCGAGGAATTTGATTATTCAAGGGCTAGGAAGAAGCGACTTTAACCGTGTGGTGCATCTCAAGTCAGCACATGAGGTATGGACAGCACTTTGTGATTATCACGAAGGATCAAACACGGTACAAGAGGTACGTCAAGATATGTATAAAAAGGAATATATGCGATTTGAGATGAAACCCGGTGAATCTCTTGATAACTTCTTTGCTCGCTTTAACAAGATTCTTAGCAACTTGCGTTTTGTTAATGTTATATACACCGATGCTAAAAATTCTCGTCAATTGCTAGGAGCCTTAGATATGTCTATATGGGAGATGAAGGTAACATCAATTAGAGAATCTACTACCATGAGTACACTTACATTAGATGTGATTTATTCTAAATTGAAAACTCATGAGCTAGATGTTTTTGCTAGAAAAAATATGGCTAATAAATCAATAGCTTTAGCTTCACAAACTAACAACTCTATTGGTGATAACTCTTCATCTAGCTATGCTTTGTCCTCTTTGTCTTCACTAACTGATGAACAGCTAGAACAACTTCCTGAAGATGATTTGGCACTCCTCTCCACTCGCTTCACAAAAGCTTTGCAAAATGTTTGATCCAGAATGAGAGCAAATGGTGGAGAACCTTGGAGATGTTTTGAATGTGGCTCGCTGAATCACCTTTGTCTTAAATGTCCAAAATTTCTAGCAAGAATTTCTAGGGATGAAGATGACGAGGAAGACAAGGTAGAGAGTGACAAGAAGCGAACACTCAAGAGCACTAAGAAGAAAGGGTATTTGAACAAGAAGGTAGTGCACCGTGTTCTCTCTGCTCTTGAACAGGTAAATCTAAGCGATGTGGACACCGAGAGTGATGATGATGCTACTTCCAAAGGCAAGAAAAGCTTGATTGGTCTATGTATGATGGCAAGTAGCAGAAGCGTCACCAATAGTGACATCGACAACGATAGCGACAATGAGGTAGAACCTTCTTATGATGATTTAGCTTGTACCGTTGAAAAACTTGGTACTTTATTAGAGAAGAGAGATAAAAAGATTAAGAAACAAGATGCTTTGGTTGAAAAATTAAATGATGAGATTGCAAGACTTAAACTTTGACTCCTATAGATGATTCTTGCAAATCATGTGATTTAGTTTATGCTGAATTTACTTCTCTAAGGGATATGCAAGCTTCTACACTAAAGGAACTTAGGCTAGAAAAGGAGAAAAATGAACAACATGTCTGTCAAATTGATGAACATGTCTCTTGTGATGAATGCAATGTTCTTAAGTTGAAGTTAGAAGATGCTAATGTTAAAATTGCACAACTAAAAAGGGATCTTGCTTTGAAGATAAAAGATGCTGACGTTAAAATTGCACAACTAAAAGAAGATCTTGCTACTCATAAGGTTCTTTCATGCTCTAATTGTGGTAAAAATGATAGGTTTCAGCATGTATCTTGTAAGAATTGTGCCACTCTTTTGAATCGTATTGATTATTTGCAAGGAAAGATAGGAACTAAAAGTTTGAATCAAATTTTGAATCAAAAGACTAGTTCTGAAAAATTTAAAACTGGTTTGGGTTTTGATCCTTATGATTATTCTAAGACTCATGCTCCAACTGTTGTTAAATCCCTTGGAAGTGGCATAATTGAAACAATCAATGAACCTAAAAGGATGATTTTTAAATATGCTGGTATTATACCATCTTCTAGCACAACAAATACAAAAGTAGCCTCTACTTCTCAAGCTAAATACAAAGTTAAGTACACTTGCACTCATTGTGGTAGAGATGGACATAAAGTAGAATTTTGTTTTAGACTAGCCAAACAAAAAAATGAGAGAAAAGGCTAAAGCTTGGTCTAATTTGAGAAAGACACGCCCCTTTAGTTCTACTAACATGAGTAATGACAGATCTAAACCTTTGCATAAAAATACTTGTGTTATGTCTACTGGTATGAGTCGTGTGTCTCAGTACTGGATTCCTAAATGCTATATTACTAACCCCGGTACTGAGACCTCGACACTGTTTTCTTCTAGTAGGCACTTCGCGTGAGAAAGGAGAACGTCTGGCTAGTGGATTTCGGATGCTCACGACACATATCCGGTGACAAGAATTGGTTCTCCTATCTCACAGGAGCATTGCATGTTGAAAAGGTAACCTTTGGAGATGCTTCTACTTTTATGGTTGTGGCTAAAGGTACAGTAAAAGTGAGCGATAAGTTTATGTTCAAGGATGTGGCTCTTGTTGAGAACTTGAAATATAACTTGCTTTCCGTTTCACAAATGATTGATGAAGATCTTGAAGTGTGCTTTAAGAAAGGTAGATGTAGAGTATTAGATGCTTCAGGAGATCTTGTCTTTAATATTACACGTTTTGGGAGAGTGTTTAAAGCTGATTTTGATGTGTCATCTTCTGTTAAGCATAGGTGTCTAGTTGCCAATGACTTTAAAGACTTATTCTTTTGGCACCGTAGACTTGTCCATGTTGGTTTTGATCATTTAACACGTGTTAGTGGTTTGGATCTTATACGTGGTCTACCTAAGCTTAAGGGTGATAACGATATAGTATGCTCTTCTTGTAGACATGGTAAAATGCATGCAGGTTCACATCCACCTCTTACTATGGTGAGGACAAACGCACCAGGACAACTTCTACACCTTGATACCGTTGGACCATCACGAGTTCAATCTTTTGGAGAAACCTGTGAAGTTACTTTTGATGAGACTAGCCCAGGTACTAGTCCAAGTATTATAGGTACAGGTGTATATATTCAAGGGGAGGACATTTTTGTTGATGAAGATGATGATGATGATGTAGCTGAAGCTTTAACTCCTACCACACAATCAATTGCAACAGATCCGGTACCTACTACAACTTCACCTACAACTGAGCATCCTCAAAATTCCACATCATCTGTGCATGTAGAAGATCAAATAGAAGAAAGTGAAGTTTCTGAAGCAACAGCTCCCTTGCACATTCAAAGAATACATCCACCTCAAGAAATGATTGTTTTTAGAAACTATGAGTAGTGAATTTGAGATGAGTATGATGGGCGAATTGACTTACTTTTTGGGATTGCAAATCAAACAAACAAAAGAAGGTATATTTGTGCATCAAAGTAAGTATACGAAGGATTTTCTATGTCGCTTTGGAATGGAGAATTGCAAACCCATCATGACACCTATGGGAGCTACTTCTATACTTGATCCTGATGAGGAAGGTGAGCCAGTTGATCAAAAGGAGTATAGGAGTATGATTGGTTCACTTTTGTATCTTGCTGCTTCAAGACCGGATATACAATTTGCTGTATGTTTATGTGCACGGTTTCAAGCTTCCCCATGTGCTTCACATCTTCAAGAAATTAAATAAATTCTCAGGTATGTTCATGGCACTAAATACTTTGGTATATATGGTTATCAGCATCATCATGTATTAGCTTAAGAGCTTTTTCTGATGCTGATTTTGGAGGATATAGACTTGATAGGAAAAGTACTTCTGGTGCTTGTTTCTTCTTGGGTAATTCTCTTGTTGCTTGGTCGTCTAGAAAACAATCCTCTGTAGCACAATCAACAGTTGAGTCTGAATATGTGGCTGCTACTAGTTGTTGTTCTCAAATTCTTTGGATAGTAGCTATACTTAAGGATTATGGTGTTACTTTGGAAAATGTTCCGCTTTTCTGTGATAACACAAGTGCCATTTGTATTGCTAAGAATCCTGCTCTAGCGCAGCGTTCGGATACCTATCTGGCAAAAACATGGCAACAAGCCACTACTGGAGCTTTCGGTCGGGAGCAGCATCAAACTCGGAATCTACGGAGGTACTCATTATTATTCAAGACTGGAAGACCCTAATCCTTCGATTACAATGAAGCCGAGTAAATCAAGCGATGAAGCAAAACCTTTATCATAGTCAGAGAAGACCTATATCGTCAAAGCGCATCCGGAGTTCACATGCACTGCGTCACACCTGAGGAGGGCAAGCAAATCCTGCAATATATCCACTCGGGCATCTGTGGCAACCATGCTGCATCCAGAACATAAGTCGGAAAGGCTTATAGACAAGGATTCCTTTGACCAACTGAGGTTACCGACGCTGAAATAGGGCTGCACTGGGTAGGTTGGTTTAGGCCAGCTTATTCGGTAGTAGGCCAAAGATATGAGTTCTTAAATAGCATGCCCTATTGGGTCGCTCGCTGGTCGCGTTAAAATCACGATGCAGATGCTATTTTACAAGAACCGATTAAATAATCAGATACGCTTCATGCTAAGCTTACAGCCGGGTGTATACATTCGGGTATCTTGATTATTTACCAGGTATTGAGGATACATCCTTATTGGGGATGTAGGTATCTCTCAAGTACACCTGACCACATATTGGGTAAAAATCCAAAAAGTGGTACTCGGCTTACATGCTTAGCCAAAGCCCTGAGCAAAAATTCTTCCAACTGACATGATGCTGAAAAGTCTAATTTCTGGGTAGTATACTATTCAGAAAAGGCTAAAAGGTTAAAGATCTTTGACTTTATGTTTAATTGTTTCATAATTAAGCACAAAGTCGAGGGCTACACCTAATAGGTGCACCTATTCGGTGCACACTATTCATATTTTTCTATGAAGCCTTTCATAGCCTCGTTGCCAGCTGACATGAAGCAGGATTAAGGAGAAGAAGCACTTGGACAAAGAGTACTCGGGAGCAATGCACTCGGGAATTCTTCACTGTGGAGGATGAGCACTCGGCGTTAGCTGTGACTCAACTATAAAGGTCTCAGGGGCTACTGTCAGTGCCATGGGCCCTAGGTACCTCATGAGATGTATTTGGGCCATTCGAACAGAGGATAGGCCTAACCTTGTAATTAGGGATACAATAGGACTCAGCATACATAACCTTGTACGACAAGGAAAGGATATAGTCCTAGTTGGGCACGTTGTATTCCTAGAAGGAAATCCTTTGGTCGGAGTCCGACTGGGATTCCTACTCTGTAACCCTGTCCCCCGGTATATAAGGGGAGGCAGAGTGCCCCCTGAGGACGGAAGAAGAAATCTCACCAGATAAACCTCAAAGGCAATACACCACAACTGGACATAGGGTATTACCACATCTCGAGGGCCTGAACTAGTATAAATCGTTCGTGTTCCTTTGCAATCCATCGAGTTTGGTCCAACGAGTAGCCCTATATATTTATTGCCGATACAAAACATCGACACCCGCCAACCAACAGAGTGAGAGGACTCGATGGAGAAATTAAGAGTTCTCAAAGATTGGGGTATAGTTCAGAAGATGACACACAAGAAATAGATTACAGAGTGGCCGCATTCTTTAATTCCGATCCTTTACGGCATGCGATCTAGGGTTTTCTAGCTAAAGGATAAAGTGAAGCAGTCAAATTGAGTTCGGTACATAGACGTGAATTGCTCCGTATATCGGAAAGAGCTAAGCATTGCGGCGAAGACCGTCGTGACATAACGAATCCATTCGATATTCTATGGAATCAATATCAAGATTTATTAGAACTAAAAGCAGCATTCCATCAAGCAGACCAAGTCGGGGAGAAATGGCAGATTGGTATAGGGGATTCGACCTACTTTTAAGAGAATAGAATCATTCTTTTTTGGAGTCAAAGAAAGCAAAGCTTATGAATGAATTGTGTGCTCTGAGGAACCTATTTCCCGAACCATTTGCATCATTTACAGATTCTCTCTCGACCAAGGACCCTTTTTCCTAAAGGCCCAAAGTGCATCATTCAGTCTGGATCAACGTACTGCATTCCATTCCAAGTGAGACATTGCAATGTAGATAGAAAAAAAAGGGTAGTTCTATTCATTTAAGGTCTAAATTGATTAGAAAGAAGGGTACAGAAGGCAAGGACTGACATCCATTGTGGGGATCATCTTTTATCAGAGACATGGCCTGTTGGTTTCTGATTGACATTCCTAATGAATAGGGCGAAGAGTTCTTTGCATGATCTGGACCTACCTTTTGCCTACGTTTTTTTTTTTTTGTCTCTTCTCAGCTGCTGTCCTTACTCCGGATAAATTGGAACACATTGATTCCATTCGTTCTTGCCCTTCGCTTCAGGCCATAGTGCTTCTGAATTATTTCTATACCTCTTTGATGATGGAGCCTCTGACTCTTGTGGGTAAACTCCTACTTGATTAGTCAGAACTTCTCTGTCTCAACTCGTGGACCTATCTATCTTCTTCTTTATAAGAGATAGGGGTTTGCTATTCTCACAGGTTGCTCATATTTATTTACCCCATTTTAAAGTTTTTGCCTTGTTTCAGCCCTTCCTTCATCTAAACCTTCTAGTACAATCTATCTTTGTGGGGAGGACCCTTCATCTGACCTCTGAGCTACAATGTCTATTGTAAAAAGTAGTTGAGTCGTGTCTTCCAGGAGCAAAAAGAGTGAAATGAGGACGTAAGCCCCTAGGTCTTCCTCTTCCTTCTAAACTAATTGCTTTCGCTTGGCACTTCCAGTAAAAAAGTATATTGAGTGGTTGAAGGAAAGTGAAAAGGAATGGCTTTTTCATGTACTAGATCCGGTGAGCCTGACATCAAGCAAAAATTGACATACAGTCAAAGAGTAAGGAGCATTTATTTGCAATGATGGTTGGATTGGTCAGAACTGCAAGGAGAGACTCGATTATGGTGAGATAAAGAGCTTGCTTGAATGCTCAGATTCAGGTAGAAAGTAAGAGCAGTAGCATATTCATAGGAGAGCTTTGTACTGGAAATTAGTAGTCCCGGTAGTTGGAAAAAAGCATAGGAGAGCATGTACAGTAGCCGTTATTGTTTAAAGGTGGGTTTTGCTTAGATTATTCTGCCATTGCAGTTTCGCCGTCTAGATTGGTTTGTAGAACCCCAACTTTGTGTGCTAAACATTCATCTGCAATTCCGATTGCGTTCTTCCTTGTTCTTGTGAGTTTCTTCGATTGCTTGCAGGGATAAAACCTTCGTAGTGAGGTCGACTACGTGAGAGCGTGGTTGATAACAACTAGATGTGTGGGTGTAGTGATTGCGAGGTGATGATCGCTGATTGGAAGCCTCAAAACGTGAACGTCTTCACGTCGCCAAATTGAACCTATCGGAAGATCGGGCACCCAGCCGCATCAAGTGGTATCAGAGCATCAGATTGCTCGATAGGTATCATCTGTGTTTCCTTCTGTTAAGTTTTATTTTCCCTTACCTAGAGTCCAGAAAACCCAAAAATTTATTACCACCGTGTTCTTCGTAGTGTTAAGTTTATCCCCTGTCCAAACCCCTTTGTGCCTTTCCAAAATTTATTTCAGTTTCGCCTTATTGAGTCTGTGTCCTAGGTCAAGTTAATGGTCACTGGTTTAGAGTCATGTTCGTGGTTCTAGTTCTAGCTGTTGCGTTGCACGAGAGCCTGTCTTGAGAGATCGAGTTCTACTCGGTTTCAGATTGCAAGCCGCATTGAGCTTTTAACCCGCTTTCGCAAGCCTTTTTAGATAGGTCGCAAGCCGCCTTGTGTCAATTGCCCTGCACCGCTAGCCTCCTTGTCAGCCCGCTTGACCTATTGGCACTTATACTCTAGCCGGAGCAACAGGGTTGAGCCGCGAACCCTAGTTCACGCTACCTATCTTGAAACTGCCATAACTTTTGCATACGGACTCGGAATTGGGCAAACTTTATATCTGCAAACATCTACATAAAATTTTACATCCGCTCCTCCCTCACTTTGTCAGGTTCAGCCGATCTAAATTCATGAAATTTGGCTTGCAAGACTGAGTTTTCAAGCCCCGGAGTTCCTACACGCTTTTCAGAGCGCCTCTGCGTTTTTTTCCAGGGTCACTCCGTGCATTATATCGAGCTGCCAATTTTTGTGGTTGCTTCTTGTGTACTAGGTGTACTCCTAGAAGAGAAAAAAAAGAAAAAAAGAGATGAGGAAAAAAGAGAGAAAAAAAGAAAAAAAAGGATAGAGAGCTATTTTCAATGAGCAGTCTTGCTGAGCTGATCTTTCAAGATTTTCGAGAGACTTGGTGAGAGAGTTGTCCTAAGTCCTTTGTTTCTTACTCTCGCTTGTTAGGCTGGTTCTAGGAACGTGTCTCGGCCAGCGACTACTACAAGTATTTAGAACACTTATTCAGCTTTGCTATTCTGTTATTAATTTTTGCTAATCCTTGCTACCATACTTTTGACCCTCCTGAGATCCACAAACTTCTTATCAGTATAGATTTGATCTGAGTAATCGCAACACTCACCGCTGTCAACGTCCTACCTCTCTGATCGTACCACCTGCTTCAACCGGTAAGAATATCATAAGAGTTTGGTAAGATGCTTTTGGTTGCTTGAGAGTGTGTGATTCCACTGTCCACTACCTAGTACTTGATAGGGATAAAGCTTTTGTGTTGTTTTCTGTTTTCTACTAACAGTGGCAGGATTGTGATGACATAGCATGGACTTTATACAACAAGACCCTCAGGCGATAGCTGAGAGCATGAAAGGTCTCCTTAGTAAATATGCACAATTGAGACGACATCAGTAGCCAGCTACTGTTTCTTCTTGTCTTCCACTAACTATGACAGTTCACCCATGTCGTGCAAGCTGAAGAAGACACGAAGCCTACTCTGCTGATGGCACATGCCTCAGTCTTCCCCACCCCGCCGCCATCACGCGCCACCGTGGTTCAAACTCTGTCCGAGCACCAACCCCTGTGAGTCGTCGAGGGGAAAGTCTTCGTGCAACTCGATGGCGAGGCAGAGCGCGACGACAGCCTCTGGTACCTCGATAGCGGGGCGACGAACCACATGTCGGGCTGCCGGGACACCTTCATCGACATCGACACGGCGATCCGCGGCACCGTCATGTTTGGCGACGGCTCGGAGGTCGCGATTGAGGGATCTGGCACCGTGCTATTCGAGGGCAAGACCGGAGAGCACCTCCCGCTCATGGGGGTGTACTTCATCCCGAGGCTGACCACCAACATCATCAGCCTCGGCCAGCTCGATGAGGGCGGCTGTGATGTCCACACCAAGCACGGCGTCCTCCAAATCCGCGATGACAAGGGCCGGCTGATTGCGCGAGTCCAGCATTCGGCGAACCGAGTGTACCTACTCCGCGTGAAGATCGGGCGGCCGCTCTGCCTGGCCGTGCACGCCAGTGACAGCGCGTGGCTATGGTATGAGCGCTACGGCCACCTCCACTTCGACGCCCTGCGCAAGCTCGAGCAGCGAGGCATGGTGCACGGGCTCCCACATGTCGAGCATGTCCACTAGCTCTGCACCGACTGCATCACCACCAAGCTGAAGAGAAGCTCGTTCCCATCACAGGCGAAGCGGCGGGCGGAGGGGCTGCTAGACCTGGTCCATGGTGACCTGTGCGGCCCCATTACACCAGCGACAACCGGTGGTAAGCAGTACTTCCTTCTGCTAGTTGATGACCGGAGCAGGTACATGTGGGTGACGCTGCTCGCCGCCAAGAGCGATACACTCGCCGCCGTCAAGAAATTCCAGGCGAAGGTGGAGGTGGAGACAGACCAGCGCCAGCGCGTTCTGCGCACTGACAACGGGGGTGAATTCACCTCTATTGAATTCGAGGAGTACTGCACCGAGCATGGCGTCGAGCGGCAACACACTGCGCCGTACACACCGCAGCAAAACGGCGTCGTCGAGCAGCGAAACCAGACAGTCGTGACCATGGCATGTAGTCTGCTGAAGAGCCGGAACATGCTGGCATTCTTCTAGGGCGAGGTGGTCGCCACCGCCGTCTTCCTGCTGGACCGCGCTCCCACCAAGGCCGTCGACAGCATGACGTCGTATGAGGCCTGGCACGGGCGCAGGCCGGATGTGCACTTCCTGCGCACATTCGGGTGTATGGAGTACATCAAGGCGACGAAGCCGCACCTAAAGAAGCTCGACGACCGCGGCGCTCCGGCTGTCTTCATCGGCTACGAACCAGGCGCCAAGGCATGGCGATTCTACAACCCGGCAACACGTCGCACCATCGTGTCCAGGGACACGGTCTTCGATGAGCTGGCGTCCTGGAGCTAGAAGGATGAGGACGAGGACATGGAGGCTGGCGCGGACTTCGTAGTGGAGTACCATGCGATGGAGCTGGGCGACGGGCGTTTCGACGCCGACACCAGTGTAGGCTCATCAGAGCCCCCGGCGACACCAGCCCCTGCAGCGAGCCCCGGCGCCTTCATGGCGGGCACACCGCTACCCCAGCCGGAGTTCGTCTCGCCGCCTCCGGACGCGGAGGAGTACTGGGACGCCGACAACGACGACATCGAGCCGAGGTACCGCACCATCAACAACATCCTCGGAGCGGCGTCACCGCCTGGCCTCGTCGCACGTCAAGTAGCTGCTGAGCTCCATCTGCAGATCGAGGAGGAGCCAGCCACCTTCGCCGAGGCCGAGAATCACCAGTCCTGGCGCCGCGCCATGATTGAGGAGATGGACTCCATCGAGAGCAACCGGACCTGGCGTCTGGTGCCCCTGCCGCCTAGTCACCGTCCGATCGGATTGAAGTGGGTGTACAAGGTGAAGAAGAACGCCGCCGGTGAAGTAATCAAGCACAAGGCGCGACTCGTGGCAAAAGGCTACGTCCAGCAGCCGAGCGTGGATTTTGATGAGGTCTTCGCACCTGTGGCCCGCATCAAGTCGGTGCGGCTGATGCTGGTACTCGCCGCCCAGGAGGATGGCCGGTGCACCACATGGACATCAAGTCCGCATTTCTCAATGGGGAGCTGGTCGAGGAGTTTTACGTCCGCCAGCCTCCCGGCTTCACCGTCGTCGGCCACGAGGATAAGGTGCTACGCCTGGACAAGGCGCTCTACAGGCTTCGTCAGGCTCCGTGCGCGTGGAACGCCAAGCTCGACGAGACACTGGTGGTGCTCAGCTTCAGCCACAGCGCGTCGGAGCACACCGTCTACGCTCGCGGCGAGGGCGCCTCTCGGCTGCTGGTGGGGGTCTACATCGACGACCTCATCATCACCAGGAACGACGCCACCGAGATCGCCAAGTTCAAGGAGCAGATGAGCTGCAGGTTCAAAATAAGTGACCTTGGTTTACTCTGTTTTTACCTAGGCATTGAGGTGCAACAGGGGAGCGACGGCATCAGGCTATCCCAGGCGGCGTACGCGCGCAAGATTCTGGAGCGTGCGGGTGTGGCGAGCTGCAATCCGAGCCACACTCCCATGAAGCCCTGCCTAAAGCTGTCGAAGGCGAGTACAGCGGCGCCGGTGGACGCCACTGAGTACCGGGGCCTCGTCAGCTGCCTCCGGTACTTGGTGCATACCAGGCCGGACATCGCCTTCGCCGTCAGCTATGTCAGCCGATTCATGGAGAGCCCCACCTCCGAGCACCTCAACGCGGTGAAGCGGATTCTACGCTACATCGCCGGTACGATCGACTACGGCTGCCATTACAGCCGCACCAGGGCAGAGCTGAAGCTGCTCGGTTTCAGTGATGCCGACATGGGCGGCGACATTGATACAAGGAAGAGCACCACCGAAGTGCTGTTCTTCCTCGGCTCATGCCCGGTGACCTGGCAGTCCTAGAAGCAGAAGGTCATCGCTCTCTCCTCCTGCGAAGCTGAATACATTGCGGGGACGACGGCGGCCTGTCAAGGCATTTGGCTGGCGCAGCTCTTGGCTGAATTGAAGAGCGAGCAACGCGCCGCCTTCCTACTGAAGATGGACAGCCAATCGGTGATAGCCCTTAGTAAGAATTCTGTCTTTCATGATCGAAGCAAACATATAGATGTCAGATATCATTTCATTCGAGAATGCATTGGCGACGGGAGGATGGACATTGAGCACGTCCGCACTGAGGAGCAGTTGGTGTAACAGCCCACTTTTGTTGTTTGGTGCATAAAACCATTTTTCCATCTGCATGCTCTTCATGTCATCTTTCATGCATGAAAAACCCAGCCTTGCCCCCAAGTTTCTTTCGGTTGGATGCATGCTGCCCCAATCGGACCATCCTCTTGGGGATTGGACGGTCCTAATCCTTCCCATCGGACCAGCCGCCTCCCGATCGGACCTACGCCCACGCCCGCGCTCTCCCGTGCCCGGGCTCTCTCTCGAGTCCGCGCTCTCTTCCCGCGCCCGGGCTCTCTCTCGGGTCCGCACCCTTTTCTCGTGCCTGGGGACTCGGCCCTCTCCCGAGCCCGCGCCTTCTCCCGAGCTCGCGCCCGTGCCCTTTCTTGCGAGCCCGCGCCCGCGCCGCCTCGCTCCCGAGCTCGCGCCCGCGCCCTCTCTCTCGCAAGCCCGCGCCCGCGCCCTTCCCTGCGCCCGCGCCCTCTCTCTCGCAAGCCCGCGCCCGCCCCCTTGCCTACGCCCGCGCCTGCGCTCTCGCCTCTGCCCGCGCCCTCACCTGCGCCCGCGCCTGTTGCTCTCTCCCGAGACCGCGCCCGCGCGCTCTCTCTCCCGAGCTCGCGCCCGTGCCCTCTCTCGCGAGCCCGCGCCAGTCAGCTGGCTTTTTATTCCGCCTATCTCTATTATCATCGGCTTCTAGCCGATGCTCAAGTATGCGAATGCTATCTGCAATTGGCCTGTTTGCTTTTCACTTATGTCATCATCGGTTTGCTAGCCGATATATATAGGTGCTGTCGGCCATCGGCTATGAGGAGTCCATATCGGCCGATTGGTTTCGGCGTCAACACATGGTTGTTGGAGACAGCCCTCAGGCGTGAATCGTTGATACGTGATGCTATCGGTTGTGCCCTGTCCTCCATCGTCCAAACGAGATCACGCGAGAATCTCTCTCCGCCCGTGCGGCTCGGCCAGGTGGCTTCCTCTGCGCGCCCTAGACCACTTGAGAGAGAGAGAGGCAGAGAGCCGCCTTGGGACCTCGCGAGATACCCCGACAGCCTCAGCGGCGCCCTGCCCTGTCCCATCTGTCTGCTGCACGCTTGCCCGCGCGCACGCCATCGCGAGACCGTGGAGCAGAGCAGCGCCCCTCCCCTCTCCTCTCCCTTCCCTGCCTTCCTTTTAACCAAGCCTATGTCCTCCTGCTTCCCCAGCTCGCCCTCTTTCTTACGCACCCAAGGACCCAGGCGATTGCCCCTTGGTTCGCTGAGAACGTGAGGTGCCGCCCACGGCGCCGGCGAGCACACGCTTTCCGTCTGAGAGCTCCGGTGAGTTTTACCTTGTCTCAGCTGTGTCACCACGCGTTCTTGCCCGACCTAACTCCGTTTTTGCCCTCGGCAGGCAGCAGGCACCACTGCAGCCCCATCGTGTTTTGCAACACCGACCGGGTGCCGCCGTGATCTTGCGGCCGCTAAACAGCGCCCTGGTGAGTTAGCGCTGCCCTGGCCGTATCACCATCTTCCCTTCACTCTTTGAGCTTATCATAGCACTTGTCTGCAGCCTCCATCACGAGCGACCCTGTTGCCGAGCCGACCACCACCTCAACGTCGCACCCCACGGCCAGCACTCTTCGGTGAGCTTCTGTTTCTGCATGTACTTTCTTTTTACTCCTGGGAGGCTACTAGTTCTCCCCACGTCCTTGGCTTGGCCTGTCATGCCATTGTTTTGCCATCCACCCAAGCGTCACCACCGTGGCCATATGTGTGGATGAGGCTCAATCGGAGCATGGCCGCATGTAGTAGAGCCCTTCGATCTTGCATGCAGGACCCCTAGAGCTTCCCCACACCCCTGCATCGCTAGCCATGCATTAGAACATGAGAGGACAGAGGTAGACAAGCCGTGCATTAGCTTGGCTTTTCACCGAACACCTTAGGTGCGCTTGTGTTTGAGTGAGCGACAGCCACCCCATCAGCCCCATGCAAGCCGGGTTGGCCCCACTAGCGTTAGAACGGGATAAAACCGCGAGTAGAGCTGCTGCTGCTGGTTTCCTGATTTTGCCGGTTGTCGTTAACGTGCGAAGACGTGTAGTTTGCTCGTGCGAAGACATCGTTTTTGGACCGAGGCGTTCGCCACTACCGAAGCCTTCCCGTAGGTTCCACCTGTACATCCAGTGACTCCTATGCCCTAGAACCGAAAACGTCTCAAATAGACCACCCGTTAAGTCGGTAGAATGTTTTCAGCCGTTTCTGCAGTTCGGTCGAGCGAAAGCGCTGTTTCTCATTTATTTTCGATTTTAGGACAGAACAGACTTCGTTTAGCCGTATCTCCCTCATACGAACTCGGATTCAAGCGATTCTTTTTCCTAAATTCATCTAAAATCATGCACTTGCATATTCTGCAAAAATATTTGTACTTCCTGTTCTGTTAAATATTTTGCCGTTGTTTTCATTGCATTCGTTTGGTATTCTCGTAGAACACGACGTTGTTGACCCGGTTGTGGAAGGATCAGAAGAGTTCCAAGAAGTCCAGGAACAAGGCAAGCACCCCCTTGATCAGTTGCTCCTATATTTCAAATTTACAAACTATATTGACTGCAAACTATTATGCATGCGATGTTTTACTTAGAAATGTGTGGGATTCTTGGGTAGTTAACCTCTTGTTGCATATGCCCTGTCCTTGTTACTTGAGTATCATGAATTCCTTGTCACTTATGTTGCCACTGAAACTTGGGTTCATGTGGTTGGGAAGATGTCTATAGGTATGCTTAGTTTGCTTTTTAATCAAGGCTACTTGTTACTTGATTTTGGGATGTTGGGAAAAAGAAGCATTTGCGAAAATGTGGAAATGAACAGTGGGTATTCTTCCCCTGTGCTCTTGGTGGAAAACAAAAACTGAAAACATGCTTTTGGACTTGGGCGAGTGGATGTAGTGTTTGGTGCCTTGTTGTGGTACCGATTAGGCGGTTGTCTCGCCCGGGTCACTAAGGACCGATTCTATGGTGTAGCTAGAACCAAGAAGCACAGTGCAAACCACATGTGGCTCTTATGGGGAGTTCCTAGCTTAGTATATTGTTGATACCTAGCAATAGACCCGCCAGTGGTAGTTGTAGGTCATTATTGTTGACATTGGGATAGTGCGGGTTATGGTTTTTGTCCATAGCCCGAAGGTACCTTGATTATTGTTCAAGGGTGACCAGCACATCGTATGAGCCTTGGGGATTTTGGGAGGCCTCCCAACTCTCTAGGGATGGATCATAAGCGCGGGATATTGCTAGGTCAACGGTGGAAAGGCTTTGTCATTGATGGTGTGAGCCTCCTGTGTGGTAACTCATATTGTCCTTGTCATGTGGGTACAGTTGTACACACTCTCGAGAGTTAAAACTATTCGAATAGCCGTGTCCTCGGTTATGGACAACTTAGGAAATTCTCCACCGTAGTAGTTTTAATTTTTGGGAACTGTTTTGGGGAAAGATCTTGGTGCGAACGAGGAGTTCGCTGGGATGGTTGTGGCAGCGTGTTGCCACTGTTGGCTGGCATGGGCAGGGAGCCCATATGGTTGGAAACACTTGGGGGTTGATGCTTATATACTTGTTTGCTGTGCTAGCTTGATTTACAAAAATTTCGTTGCAAAACCACAATGTTTTCGCTATGTATATTATGATTTATGCAAACTGCAGGACCTGAACCATTCCTTGTTTATCTTCGCATATTATGGAATACCATTGCAAACACTATAAGTCTTGCGGAGTACGTATTGTACTCACACACGCTTGTGTGACTTCTTTTTTTTAGAAATGGTTGAGGAGAACCCGACAATCGGGTACTTCTATGCAGCGGGTTTTGGAGACGACAACGACGGTGCTTACTAGGGCTTACCGGTTGGTTGCCTGTGGGCGGGCAGAGGCATACTTGCTGGTTTTTGGTGCCTCTATTATCTTGTTTCCGCTGTTGAACTCTTTGTTATTTTGCTGTTCTATTTGGCCGGTCGGCCTCTATGTAATCGCTAAAGTCTAGACTCTTGTACGACTTATGTTTGGACTGCTGTGAGCTGAACCTGTGATGTATGGATTATGATGCCAATGTTGAATGTGTGTGCTAGCAATTGATCGTGGGACTAGCACAGTACACACATAGGGTTCGGGGTCAAACCCGGGTCCGACAGCGCTTGGTATCAGAGCCATACCGACCATGGTTAAGTCATAGTAAGCCATGTCGTTAGGTAGGTTTTGGTTTGGAAAACACCTGTTCAAAATTCTCATCTATCTTCTAAAAACTCTAAGTAGTCATATTACTTATTTAGCATATCATTTTACTCTACTTACCTCCCTTTGGACAAAAGATTTTGACTTAAACTTATGCTTCAATGTTCAAAACTGCAGCGGCCCTTGTCCTTGAAAATGGTTTCAAGTACTTTTGAATTTTAGCTCTAAATAATTTTAAAAAGTTGTTAAATCTTAGTGAAAAGCTGCTGCAAAATATTTGCGAAAAGATGTTACAGCAAAATCTAGACTTCTATCTTCTTACCTACTGTCATTTGGTTTGAAGATGACCCTTGTGATGAACGCTAGACGTTATTAACATTATAGGTTAAGGACTTAAAGGGGGGGGGTAGAAGTACTGGGATGGGAAGCATTGCATCTTCCTTTTATTCTTGTTGTTTATCTCTTGCCGGTTGTGCGATATACTTGTTATGTTCGCATCACCCATGCTTGTTTGGAATCTGAAAACTAATTGCTAAAACTTGTGAAAACTAAGGACTATAATATATATCACTCATCTCATATAGTTTTACTACTAACCTGCCCAACTTTCATTTCTGAAATCATGATTTTTTTTGTGTTGTTGCTAACTTGCTGCAGATGGCCGAGTGGGTTGTTTGCCATTGGACCAGTGACGCCGGCCCCACCGGTTTGCCACGTGATTTGTGGAACATGTTGCAGCGTGCACATTATCACCACCCTCCTGAGTATACAGTTGCTCACACCAACATTGGCCCTGCTTCGGTTGAGTACCGTGCACGAGTTCTTATACTCGCCAGGGCTTATGTTGGGAGCCGCCCTTGGAGTTCACCGCTATGGCTCCTCCCTCCACAGAGCCATCAATGATGCTGCCTACATTGCTATGGCACACATGCTGCATCTCCATGTGGAGTTGGCTACACAATACCCGTACCATCCGGCACGCCCTTTGGGGAGAAGTTCACCTCTACCTCTCAGCTGAGCGTGAGCCAAACCATGTCCTTCGCAACTTGGCGGAGTACGTGCGCTCCTCAGATCGTTACCACCGTGTCATTGGCTTGGAGCTGCGGCAAGCTCGTGGGCTCATCGCTCACTTGGAGCGCCTCATTGAGCCTTATGTCCGCATGGGCCAAATTCCCCGCATCGAGCTGTATGGTGTGGAGAATGTTGCTGCACCTGCCCCTGCTGCAGCACCTAGGCCTGCTGCTACCCATGCTCCCGCACTCGTGCCAACACCCGTTGCCCTGGAGCCGATGGTAGATTTAGTGCTGCCTGCTAACCCAGTGCCCCGCACAGCTGCTTCAACTCGCGCTACACGCATGACAGCTGCAGAGTATCGTGGCCTCTTCAAGCCGGTTCAGTTTGAAAGCTCGCGATCAGCTCAGCGACGTCGGGTCATCGCCCCTGCTCCCACAAGGAGGTCTGCTGCAAATGAGGAGGATTATGAGTCAAGTGTACCCACTTCGCCAGAAGATGGTGACATGCAAGAGCTTACCCAGGAGTAGGTCTTCCACAATTGGTAGAGCTCACTTGTATGAGGTGTTTTGTAGTGAGCGGGTAGTGCTTTTGTTTCCGGCCGTAGGCGTGGGTGGCCGTGATGTTTGGTGATGTGGTGTAATGACTGATGTTGTGCTGTTAGATGCTTGATTCACTCAGCCCTTCGGCTTTGTATGTTTGTGAATCGACTATGGCTTGTCCCATGTTTATGTACTGTATGACTTAAGTGTTTCATTGTGGCTTAATGGATCTTATTTGTACTTCGGTTGACATTTTATTTGGAATCTTTTTCTCTGTTCCTGGGCTGTTTAGATCTCATCCTATCAACAATCTAGTAGCACTAGTTTTTTGCATCCTTATGGCAAGTAGTAATCGGGAGATTGTTGTACAGGATGACTGCAGCACGGACCCGTTTCGCAGCTCGAGTGGCTCAAGATGAAGGTCCCTCTGAACCCCAGCAGCACAGGGTGGCCAAGATCAGCACATACCCGGTGCACCTGCCGGTGGGCAGCAACCCGGTCCTACCTTGGCCGAGGTGCTCATGTTGGCTGAGCAAAACCGCATGGCACAAACTCAATTACTTGAGAGGATTGAAAGGAACACCGCTGCGCATGGTGCAGCCGCACAAGCCTTTGAAGGAGCACAGCACATGGGCAACAATCAACCATCCAAGTTGTTTGATTTTCACCGCACCCAAGCCACCCGTTTTGCCCGTTAGGATCCACTTGACGCCGATGACTGGCTGCGTGCAGTGGAGAGAAAGCTCGACTTGGTTCACTGCGACGATGCTGAAGAAGGTGGCATTTGCAGCACGAACAGCTTCACGGCGCCGCTAGTGATTGGTGGGACAATTGTACCGTGCAATGCAACAAGAAGGCCATGTTGTAACGTGGAATGAGTTTAAGGTAGCATTTCGCAAAGCACACATCCCAGCTGGTAACACTCATGAAGATCAAGAAGGAAGGAATTTGAAAACCCTGAAGCAAGGCAACATGTCCGTGAGCGAGTACCTCCACCGTTCAACCACCTTGCTCGCTATGCCGCTTTTGCCGACCTACCAAATGAAGAGACAAAGATGGGGAAGTTCTGGAAGGGACTAGATGAGGAGATGCAGCTGGCCTTTGAGCCATTTGACTTCCCTGACTTCCCACTTTGGTGAACAAGGCCATTGGATGGGAGCAACAAGCACCATGGCGTAGTGGAGTCCGCAACGTAAGTGGGCTGCACGCAAGCCTGCGGGAGGAAGCTCCTCGCAGCAGCGCGTTTATGGCGTCCCGCAACGGTTCGGCCGCCGGCGCCCAGCACCGGCAAGGTATCCAGCGCCACTTCAAGCAAGGCCACAGCCACCAGCCCTCGTTGTCCCTCAGCGCCACCTCGCCCGGCTGCACAACAAGCTACCGACTTCAGGCCAGTAGACTGCTACAATTTGATGGAGAGTACGGGCATTACTCCAATCGGTGCCCGAAGAAGGTACCCGGTCCAGTTCAGCTTGCGCCTCCCCGTGCTCCAGCCGGACCAGCAGCGCGTGGGAGAGGCCATGGAGCACCACCAGCCCGCAACCCAGCCCCCAAGCCTGCTCAGAACCTTGGGAGGGGCAGGTTAAATCATGTGACCGCCGAGGAAGCTCAGGATGCGCCTGATGTGGTGCTTGGTATGTTTCTCGTGAAACTCAACCCCTGCAATGGTTTTATTTGATTCTGGAGCTTCACATTCTTTCATATCCAAGAGTTTTGCCTGCAAATCATCATTGAAAGTTGACACCCTAGTTAACCCAATGATAGTACAATCCCCTGGGTCAGAGTTGACAACAAAAACTAGTTTGCACGACGTGACCATTGTTATCAATGGTAATAAGTTTTTGGCAAAATCTGATTGTGCTTGGGACACAAGGTTTAGATGTGATACTTGGATGGATTGGCTCTCCAAGCACAAGGGTTTTGATCAACTGTGAGAGTAGGTCCATCACACTCACAAACACAGCCGGGGATCGGGTAGAGTTTGTCTCTAATAGAAACTGTACCCTCTCATTCTCTTCTCAGCAGCCTTGTTAGTAGGGAAATAAGCCAGGTTCTGGTAGTTTGTGAGTACCCTGACATCTTTCCAGATGAGTTACCCGGTATGCCACCTGACAGAGACATGGAGTTCGTGATAGAGCTGCTGCCCGGAACAGCCCCGATATCCAAATGGCCCTACCGGATGCCACCTAATGAGCTAGCTGAACTGAAGGAACAACTTAGAGAGCAGCTGAACAAAGGATTCATTCGGCTAAGCACATCACCATGGGGATCTCCTGTGCTGTTCGTGGAGAAGAAGGATCACACTCTCAGGATGTGCGTCGACTACCGATCGTTGAATGAGGTTAACATCAAAAATAAATACCCGCTGCCCCGTATTGATGATCTTTTTGATCAAATGAGTGGGGCACGTGTTATTCTCAAAGATTGACTTGAGACTAGGCTACTTTCAGCTGAAAATCAGAAGCCCGACCTGATATCCCGAAGACAGCCTTCACCACACGTTACGGTTTGTATGAGTACACCGTAATGTCCTTTGGACTAACCAATGCCCCGGCAAGCTTCATGAACTTGATGAATAAGATTTTTATGGAGTACTTGGATCAGTTTTGTAGTAGTCTTTATTGATGACATCCTCATCTACTCGAAGAGTGAAGAAGAGATGAAAGGCACCTTACGGCTAGTTTTGGATAAACTTCGAGAGCACCAAATTATATGCAAAATTTGGTAGCAAGTGTGAGTTCTGCGTTGGAGGAGGTTGGATTCCTTGGTCATGTGCTGTCGAGGGTGGAGTAGCCGTTGACCCAAGCAAGGTCCAAGAGGTGTTGAATTGGAATCAACCCCAGAATGTTTCGGACATAAGACGCTTTCTTGGATTGGCTGGTACTACCGCCGGTTTCATTGAAAGTTTTTCAAGGATTGCTAGACCAATGACTCAGTTGTGAAGAAGGAAAAGAGGTTTGAATGGACTAAGGAATGCGAAGAAAGCTTCCAAGAATTAAAGAAAAGACTAACCACAGCACCCGTGTTGGTTTACCGGATGTTGGCAAGAGCTTCGATGTGTTTTGTGACGCATCTCGGTTAGGTCTTGGCTGCGTGTTGATGCAAGAAGGGAAGGTAGTAGCCTATGCATCGCGGCAATTGAGACCACATGAAAGAACTACCCTACGCACGACTTAGAGCTAGCGGGCTGTTGTGCATGCCTTGAAGATTTGGCGCATTACTTGATCGGTAATCGCTGTGAGATATACTCAGATCACAAGAGCCTGAAGTATATATTCACACAAGCGGATCTGAACTGAGGCAAAGGAGATGGCTCGAGTTAATCAAGGACTATGACCTAGGCATAAATTATCACCCGGGGAAAGCCAACGTAGTTGCAGACGCGCTGAGTCGGAAAGCTTCATTGCAATAGTCTCACACTAAGCAATGGACAACCTGAGTTGTATAAGGAATTTCAACGCCTCAACCTGGAATTGTGGAGTATGGTTGTGTTGCAGCCGTGGAAGCAAAAGTCGACGTTGAAAGACCAAATTCTTGCAGCCCAAGCTGAAGACAAGAAGTCCAGGAAATTAAGCGCAGCTAGAGAAAGGGAACCTCGGAAGTACAACATGGATGAAAATGGAGTGGTTAGGCGTGGACAGCGAATATACATCCCCAAAGATGAAAAGGTCAAGAACCTGATTCTGAAAGAAGCCCATGAACATTGTACTCAATTCATCCCTGGTAGTACCAAAGATGTATCAAG
Organism: Oryza meyeriana var. granulata; assembly: GCA_003991445.1. Taxonomy (NCBI): domain Eukaryota; kingdom Viridiplantae; phylum Streptophyta; class Magnoliopsida; order Poales; family Poaceae; genus Oryza; species Oryza meyeriana. Next base: position 100,166 of record RYFJ01004373.1, read on the forward strand.
ATTTAAGGAAGGATTTTTGGGGGGCAAGCATGAAGCGTGATGTAGCTGAATACGTGGCGCTCTGTGATGTGTGTCAGCGAGTGAAGGCTGAGCACCAAAGGCCAGCCGACCTACTACAGCCATTACAAATCCCGGAATGGGAAATGGGACGAAGTTGGAATGGATTTTCATCACTGGTTTGCCAAGGTCACTGCGAGGCAATGATCAATATGGGTTGTAGTGGATCGGTTGACAAAGGGGTAGCACACTTTATACCAGTGAAAACCACTGACAAAGGAACCAAGCTAGCTGAATTGTATTTCTCTCGGATTGTTTGCTTGCATGGTGTGCCAAAAACGGATAGTTTCGGACCCCTGAGTGCCCAGTTCATCTCACATTTTTGGAAACGGTTGTGTCAGCAAGCAATGGGAACCAACCTAGCTTTTTAGCACTGCTTATCACCCGCAAACTGGAGACAAACTGAGAGGGTGAACCAAATTCTTTAGAGGACATGCTAAGAGTGTGTGCTGTCCCATGGACCAAGCTGGGAAAATTGCTTGCCATATGCTGAGTTTTCTACAACAACAGCTACCAAGCAAGCCTACAAATGTCCACCATTCGAGGCCTCTATGGGGGAGGAAATGTAGGACACCTCTAAACTGGTCACAAGTTGGTGAGAGACACGTTTTTGGCCCAGCTTCGATCAATGAAGCGGAAGAAGCAAGTTCGGTTGATTAGAGGCAAGGTTGAAGGAAGCCCAATCAAGACAAAGAGCTATGCTAACCAAAGAGACGTGAGCTGAAGTTCAGACCTAATGACTTCGTATATCTCAAAGTGACCCGCTGCGAGTACCCACAGGTTTTTCAAGTCAGGGAAAAATTAGCACCACGGTACGTTGGACCGTATAGGGTGGCTTGCAAGAGTGAGGGGAAGTGGCCTATAGGTTGGAACCTGCCACCTGAGCTATCTTAAGTCACAATGTCTTCCATGAATCACAGTTAAAAGAACGTGCTCAGATGCCCACTGAGGTTGCGCCAGTAGGAAGCCATCGACTACAACAGACCTCACGTACAAAGAAGCACCCCAATCCGCATGAAGAGAAGAAGCTGAGCGGCGAACAAGAACAAGACAATCAAGATTGGCAAAGTGAACAGTGAGTAAACCACACAATTTGATGGCAACCTGGGAGCGTGAAGGGCACCGTCTTTCGAACGGAGTTTCGCCTATCTCTTCACCGAGCCGGCCGAGATCTGCGGACGAGATTCTTTTAAGGGGTAGGTTTGTAACAGCCCCCTTTTGTTGTTTGGGCTGCATAACCCATTTTTCCACTGCATGCTCTTCATGTCATTTTCAGGCATAAACCCAGCTTGCCCCAAGTTTCTTTCGGTGGGATGCATGCTGCCCCAATCGGACATCCTAACATGGGGAGATTGGCGGTGCGAAATCCATTCCATGCGATGAGCCGCCTCCGATCGACCTAACGCCCAACACCCCTGCGCCTTCCCGTAGCCGGACAATCTCCTCTCGAGTCGCCTCTCTTCCGCGCCGGCCTCCTCTCGTGCCCTTTTTCTCGATGCCCGGGAACAGCGGCCCTACTCCACAGGCCGCGCTTCTACCGGCTCAGGCGAGCCCGTAGCCCTTTCTTGCGACCCGCGCCCGTGCCGCCTCGCTCCCGACCTCACAAATGCCCGCGCCCTCTGCCTCGCAGCCCGCGCTCGCCCTTGCCTCGCCCGCGCCCGCGCCGCCCGCTCCCGAGCCCGCCCCTGCCCTCCGCTCGCAAGCCCGCCCCGCGCCCTTGCCGCGCCCGCGCCTGCGCTCTCGTCTCTGCCGCGCCCTCACCTGCGCCCGCGCCTGTTCTCCTCTCCCGAGCCCGCCGCCCGCGCGCTCTCTCTCCCGAGCTTGCCGCCCGCGCCCTTCTCTCGCGAGCCCGCGCCAGTCAGCTGGCTTTATTCCGCCATCTCTTTATCATCGGTTTCTAGCCGATGGCTCAAGTATGCGAATGCTATCTGCAATCGCCGGTTTGCTTTCATTATTCATCATCGGTTTGCTACCCTAATATATAGTCTGGTCGGCCACTCGCTACGAGGATCCATATCGGCGATATGAAGGGGTTTCGTGGGCGTGGTCAACAAACAAGTGGTTTTAGGAAGACAGCCCTCAGAGCAGACGACAAGGTAATCGAAGTATCGTCCGCTGCTGCGTGT